>JANHGL010025071.1:0-78141 GCA_024611195.1 Ceyx melanurus | reverse complement strand
TTAGTCAAGCATGACTTCCCCTTATGGAATCCATGTTGACTACTTGTGATAAGCCTCCTTTCCTCCACATGCTTAGATATGGCAGCAAGGACAAGCTGTTCCATCACCTTTCCAGGGATGGAGGTGAGACTGACAGGCCTATAGTTACCTGGGTCTTCCTTTTTGCCCTTTTTTGAAGATTGGGACAACATTGGCTTTTCTCCAGTCCTTAGGCACCTCTTCTGTTCTCCAGGACTTCTCAAAGATTATGGAGAGTGGCCTGGCAGTAACCTCTGCCATCTCCCTCATGACTCATGGGTGTATCCCATCAGGGACCATAGACTTGTGGATGTCCAGTTTGCTTAACTCAAACCTCTTCAACTGAGGTAAAAGCTTCCTCCCTTCTGAATTTCTCTGTGGTCTTGGAGACCTGGAACTCCTGGTAGTTGGTCTTAGTAGTAAAAACCAAGGCAAAGGTAGCATTCGGTAACTCAGCCTTCTCTCTGTCCTCAGTCACTAGGCACCCACTTCACATTAAAAGGCACATTTGCCATTAAAAAAAACCCTACAAATCTAATAACCAGAAATATAACCGTCTAAAACTGCCTATTTTTAGGGTGTTCCCACAACCTACTTCCCTTGTTGGGGTAGGTAGAAAGAACTTTTTTGGCTCATTTTATAACCTGCCTGAAGGTGTCACCTGCCTGAAGGTGTGACAAGGGTGTGAGAATGAGCTTTGGATTCTCAGAGGCACACAGACTGGAAAGCTTAAATACCTCAGCAAGAGTTTTCTCCCTCTGTCCTTAATCCAGACTATGTTAAAGTCTGATTTTGGACTTTCTGGAAATTTTTTTTCTTTGACTGATTCATTGCTGCTTTTAATCCTTGCAAGGTGCATTTTTAACCTATTTATGTCCCTGTGCACAATACAGACCTTTGAAATTGGGAAAGATATGCCCTTTCCTGTAAACTTTTTAAAATATTTTTTAACATGAAAATTTTTTTACTTGTAAATAGTAATGACTCTCAGCTGCTTTGTTCTATTGTAGAAATCCATACTTATCTGCTGGGGAGCTGTTCTGGTGTTTCGTGCCACTGAACAGCAGGATATGTTATTGCATGGCACATTTACATGACCTCTTATAAAGGCCTAGTATTGTGTCATCACAGGGGATAATTATATGACAGGAATGCAGGATAATATTATGAAAAAGTTTGGGGAGCTGTTTGCCAATTGCTCTGAACTTACTGTGAAGGGCCTTTGAAAGTCTGTCTCCAAATGATGCAAAGAGATCTGGATTTAGTTGAGAAATAACTTGCTACAGTCTATTAAAAAAAAAAGGAGCAATTTCTTAGGTACAGGCAGGTGCTGAACTTGCAGCAACACTATTTCGTCTTCTTGCCTGTTCTGACTTTAAAAGATTCTTATTTGTGCTATTAACAGATGTATTTAGTTTGGTTTTCAAATAGTCAGGCCAGGGGGAGGATGAACAAAGCTCTCATACAGTCACTTTTAATCCAGTGTGGGGCTTTTTAATTGCCATGTTTAGCCCTCCTACATGGCTTAAAAGGAAAAGAAAAAAAAATCCATCAGTGTCTCCTATTTGTGTGTATTGTTTCTTTTTTTTTTTTTTTTTTTTTTTTGTGCAAGCCTCGGACAATGATCAACACATTTTTTTTAACCTCCAAATAATTGTTGCTCTTTCAAGCCAGGAGTAGCAAGCAGTAGTATTTCTTTATAAAAATGTATCGATGGCTGCAATGTTATGGGGTTTTTTTAGGCTTTTATAAGAGTTTGAGCAACCTATAGTCAAAAAAGCAATTGCATTTATTATTGCCGGGAATCTCAAGGCAGTTCTTTGGTGTCTGTGAAGGCAGGAGACAGAGCTGGGCAGAGGGGGAGAGAAGGGCCACATTATGTTCCAGATGACTGAGCAAGGATTTATATACCAGCCTGCCTTTTTTTTTTTTTTTTTTTTTTTTTTAACATGGGAGAAGAAAAGTAATAAGAGTGGGGAGGCAAGGCATTTGAAGCGGTCAGATGGCCGATGACTAATGGGATAGGTGGGCAGGAGCCCGCGGATTGGGTGTCTTAATGAGCACATTTCGCACTGAGTTTGGGCTGCAGTTCCCCTTCACCTTTGCCCTTTATTGACCGAACTGACACTTCATTTTTCACATACTTCCAATTATGGCTGATCTTAAGTGTTGCCCTGCCTCCTTTCTTTCTTGACTATGGACGGCTCAAGAGTGGCTGAGGCCACAGAAGATATTTTAATTTGAAAAACTACCATAGCAAGGCAGGTTTAGGGTGTAACCTGAAACTGCTGTCACTTTGCAGTTTCTCCAATGAAAATAAAAGTTTTAATGTTTCTTGTTTAGCACTTTTCCCCTCATGTTGAGGCAAGGGGTTGCTTTCGGGGCAATTGAATTGACGAGGAGTGTTTTCCTTGGGGTAAATCCTTTTTGGCAGCACAGATGTTGCGGGTGGGATTCACCCAAGTACAGAGGTAAACCCAAGTAGAAAGCAGTGCCATGCTTGAACGATGGCTCCTTGCTCCTTCTTAACGTGACACTTTCGCAAGAGGCTTCTTGTGGTGTGATGCCCTGCAATGTATTTCACCTAACACTGTCCTTACAGAAAAACAAGTAAGAACTGTGCCTACATTTCTCAAGCCTTAGACCAGTGTGAATTTGTTGTTTTGCTAATATTTAATGCATGAATGCAGATTTGAGTGTGGCCTGGCCGTGAGGCTTTGAGAAATGGCCAAATATGGTGCTGGGAGAGGCAGGTATGATGAAGGGATGGACAGATCTCCAGTTCGTGGCTGCCCCATTGCTATATGGAGAAAACAGTGGTATGTCTCCTACAGCCCAAGCCTGTGTGCATTTCCATGCAGAATCCTTTTAGTGAGGAAATGTCTGTTTGCTTTTGCAGGGCTTTGGGAGTTTCGGACCATGAAATTTTCTTACGAAATGTGAATTCTGTTGGAAATAGAATAAGTTGTGCTCGCATGGGGTCGGTAGGTTTAATTAACAAAATAGCTGCAGTTAGACCTTAACTTCATGGCAGCACTGCTGGATTTTGCATCATGGCTTTTGCTACCAGCTCTGTCATGTGAAGTTTGGGTGAGCAATGAGCAGACTTGTCACCTGTGCACCAATGGTGATTGCTGCATATTTAAATATGTGGAGAGTATATCGACAATTATTTACATCCAGAGGCCCCTAAACTACAGAAGTATATGTCTCAAAAAAAAAAAAAAAAAAAAAAAAAGGTAAGAAGTATTACCTACTTTATTATGTAGCCCTCTGGCATAGTAATGGCATGGCATATTTTTACTATAATATGGTAATAAAAGAATATGTAAAAGGCAGACAAAGGTTCTGTCTTTCCACTAAGGTGACCCCTGTTACCAAGTAACTGCTTTACTTATGAGCTTATTAAAAACTCAAAAAAAATTGAGCTTTTCATACTTCACAGGCATTGATGTGAAAATGAGCTGTCCTGTGAGTAGTTTTCTTGATCATTTTTAGAACAATTGATTAGCCAAAGAGCCGCTGTCATTAGTTGACATTGACTGATAGCAATTTGTCACAAGCTCCGAAGGTCAGCCAGGCAGTGGAAGCTTCGGCTTGTCTTTGATTGACCTTTTCTGATGCCATTATCATGCGATTGGTTAGACTGGATATGACCCTCGATTGGAAAAGACAGGGCATTAGTCAACAGGAGCAGCTCCCAGTATTTTTTCTGGCACTTTTATGTATTGTGAATCCCAAGTTAAGCATAATAGGTTTGTTTGGAGATGGAGCAGTATCAGTGTTCTTACTGAGGCTCTGCCATCCCATGTTTTTTTCTTGCTTTTCCATCAATTGGGCAGTGCTATGTTTGCTTTAAATCGGCATGAGCACCTGTGCTATCTCCCTGTGATGTGAGATATGAGTTAAAACAACCCTATATTTATTTGAAACTCTTTGTGTAGGTGCATATTTTTCAGCAGCAAGAGCATTAATTATATTTATCTCCACAGAATCATTTTTTATTTTTTAACAGTGATTGAGTAGTTGAGGATTATGCTCATAACAACACAATTCCAGTTTATAATTCTGCTCTAAAGCCAGAGACTTTTTTCCACCATTTTTTTAAATTATTTTTTTTTTTTTGGTATCTTATTTTTTCTTGGTTTTGGTTTGGTTTGGGTTTTGTCTCATCATCCTGATTCAGCTGTTAAAGTTAGATTTCAGCAACATTAAGCCTCCGTACCTCAGCTAGACAGGGTTACATTTCCAGTATGATGCATGCAAGAGAGTCCTTGCTTGAAAGTGGCTCTCTGTCATGATTTGAGCATCAATCTATTTCCAGTGTAGGGATTATTTTAATAATTTTCATTAGTTCCAAATGTCTGTTATTAACAGGCACTTTTCTTTTAGCTTTGGCAAAGCTAACTTAAAATACTTATAAATATTGCTTGGTTTTGCCTAAATTGTGAGTAATATAGTAATAAACCAATTATTTTCCATGTAAGAAACCCTTCTTTCTTCCTATTTGCCTTTGAGGGGAAACATTAATTTCTCTAAGTATGAACTTGTTTTTCAGGTCAGGCCCCAGAGATAATAAGCAGTTCAAAACCAGCACAAGTAGTTCAGCACGGTTTAATGTGACTTTCAGTCATTGCTTAGGAAAAGCTTCCATCTGGGAAGGGAGCAGAGAGGTGATTATGTCAGGAGGCGGATCCCTCAGGCTGAAGCTATTGCCATCATTGGCAGAGGAAAAGGAGGGAAAAAGACTTTGGGAACTGTTTACTTTTTAAGTGGCTATGGAAATACAAATATTCCTGACTTCTCAACCCATCTGTAATCAAGCAGCAAAATCCATGTGCTCAAATCATCTCTTTTTTTTTTCTTTTCTTTTCTTTTTTTTTTTTTTCCTTGGTGGATTTTTCCTAAACTTAGAAATGTCTAGCCCATTATACATTCTGTGGCTATCTACAAGTCTATGTATACATAGATACATATGTCAGAACATGGCCCTGAGCCTGAACTGAGCATCACATGAATAGTACAGGGATGTTGCAGGCCCCAAAAAGTGTCTACACAGCCGTGGGTATGTTGCTGAGGTTAAGATCTTGAATATGCTGAGCAGGAAACAGCAGAGAAAAATGCCACATTGCTAAATCACATCTTGGGCTGTTATCTCAAAACTCATGTATAGGACTGAAGGGAATCTTGCTTTCTTCCTTGGTGGGGCAGAGAGAGATTTGGTTGCAAGTAGTTGGACACGGAAAACTTTAAATTTATTTACTACAAGATACCCTTTTTAGTCTTGTGTTTTGAAGATCATGGATATGATTTGATTTAGAAAAATCCTTTCTTTATTCTGGTGGGGTAGGGTTTTTTCCTTGCCTACACATCCTTGGCATGCTCCTTTAGGTTGTAGTGGCTGATTGAAGCTAATGAGATGACCATACAGCCCACATGCTTTCCATGTTGAAGGCATTAACCCTATCCCCCTTCGCCTCTGCAGGTGTTGGTGACTTCAGCTGAGTCTTTTGCTCTCTGATGCAAGCAAGAGTGTGACTTTCAGGTGTGCTTCACTGACCTCTTTAAAGTGGTTAAAAAATCAGTCATATTCCTGAGATGGCCTTTGCTTTTGAGAAGCATCTTATTGCAAGGTATATAAACCCCAAAAACATGCAGCGTTTGTGGATTAGTGATACAACATGGCATGTGCCATTGGGCTGCTTGGTGTTAACCATTTTCTTACCTCTCATGTGAAATGGGAGACAGGGCATTGGGGGAGATAATTAAGATTGGAAGAGAAGTCTTTAAAATAATGAGCTGTGTGTGGAGAAAGTGGGAGCTTGTCCCATGATGCATGAACAAAGGGTGGATGCTTGTGGCGTCACTTTCCAGAGCATTAGCAGGTTTAAAAAAAAAATGGTTTCTGTGCTGAGTTAAATTTCTGTGCTGTGGAGTTCAGCATGGGACAAAAAAAACAAAACAAACAAACAAACAACAAAAAAGCCCCACAAAACAAACAAACAAAACAACAACAACAAAAAATATTAGACCAATTTGTGGAAGAATAGATCCTTCTGTAGCTGTTAAAAGCCCTGGTTCAGATGCATCATCTCGCTCAGGAAGCTGCCCAAGTGCTTACTGTCAATGTCATGATGCAGCCACTTCTGCGTGCCCCCCTTTTTGGTCCATTTTTCCTAAATACATATTATTGCTTCTGGAAGAGACTGACACAAGATTGAGCTACTTGGACTGATCTCCTCTAGTTTTAAAATATTTTTTTGAAACTCAATTATTTATTTATTCCTTTATTTGATAGCTCTTGCCAATGCCCACATGTTTTTGTTGCGAAGAAAGTAGCATAGTTTGTATTTTTTTGCCCTTATTACCCTGGTGGTGGGAATGGTTTGGTGCTATTCATTCAAATTTGACAGGTGATTGCTTCTGTAAATTAATGCACTCAAATCATAATTGTTGCAACAGAATTGTTTGATTACCTGGCAGTAGCCTCTTTCTCTCTGATAGCTTTTGGATCACCTGTTTGCTGAGAGGATTTGACAGTCCTCATGTTTATTACCCAGTTGAATGTCAGTAGCAATTGCAGCTAAAGATAAACGAAAATGCAAGTACTTGTTGACCTTGACTTTTTTCCACGAGATATTGGACTTGATGGCTCTATTGCTGTTGAACTGATAAGAGTTATAAACAGTAGTTGAGGGAAAATGTTCTATTCCCAGAGGAAAATACCACACTGCTGTGGGAAATGGCATCTGACTAGCACTCTTTGCCAAATTTGCTTGGTTCACCTTCGTTTAGGCTGTGGGAAAATAAAATACAAATTTCCCCTTCTATGACTTTAATGTCTCTGGAAACATGAATTCCTGCACTCTTTGTAAAGTTTTGTTGGCAGGCTGTGCCATTAACATACAGCGAGCGCAAGACCTCGCCGTGTTTTATGATGTGCTATAATGAGGATTCTCAGTTCTTCCTCATTTTCAGGCTGATTTGATAATTACAGGGCAGGAACAGAGCTTTCTTCCTGTTCCATGGGAAGCTTAGGATGTTTATAACCAGTGAAGAGCTGCAAATGAGTGGCTATGGGTGCATGTTGCTGCTCCTGGGCCGTGCTGGTCAGAGAGTGGCCTGGGGATAAAGGCAAAGTTATCGCAGAGATGGGGGGACAATACCATTATAGGTCACCTTCACAGGTCACGTTCACATCCTCTTTTTTTGACCAAAGTACCAGGTGGGTTCCCTTGCAGTTTTTTGGGAGGAGGGGGCCAGTTTGATGTCACCCATCCCTGCTGCATTCAGGGGATGGAAGAGACGAGCCTCCTGCCCCAGCACATCTTGCTGCTATAATCACCCCTGCCCTGTTTATATATGTATATGCATCTTTATTCTTATTTTCTAATCCT
Source organism: Ceyx melanurus (assembly GCA_024611195.1). Taxonomy (NCBI): domain Eukaryota; kingdom Metazoa; phylum Chordata; class Aves; order Coraciiformes; family Alcedinidae; genus Ceyx; species Ceyx melanurus. The sequence continues at coordinate 70,726 of JANHGL010025071.1, read as the reverse complement.
GCTCCATATAAACCTGAAAAGAAGACTTCAGTGTAAGCAGGTTCAGGCAACAGGCTCTGAGGTCCTCTGGGATGGAAGTCATTGTATAAACATAACAGTTAAAAAGCACAAAAGACAGTGGAATTATAGAGTTTAAGGGATAGTTCTTCTTGTCTTGGCAACTGCTCTGATAAACTCTGCACAGTGTTGTAGGAGCTTGTTAAAGCACTGAAATGCAGAGTCAGACTAGTAATCTTATCATGTTGTATTTTTTTTTAGGTAAGATTAAGACAGCATTACATTATATGTTTGTGGGAGAGGGGAAATTCTTCAAGGGATTAATTAATAGGATCAACACTGAAAGATACTGACAATTTTTTTCTAAGTACATTGATGCACACAGATTATTATTTTATTAATTTTTTTTTTTAATTCATGAATGAGATTGGAACATCCTTTGGGTGATCAAGGCAGCCTCTGCAGATATTTTTTTGGTGGCAGATCCACCTGTCACTGTATAAATCACTGCAGACTGCTACTTGCTGGCCTGGTGACCCACTAGTCAGTGCCATCTGAAATACCAGAGGGAGAAGCCTGATGTCTCTTCTCCCCAAGCTAGTGTGGGATTGCAGGGCTGTGACTAAGCAAATGCCTGATGTGGCTTTGGCAGGTCTTTGAATGAGGGTGTTGGTGGTGAAACCTGCTACCTCTATGGCTTGTCTCTTTAGCCATGATGCCTCCTCCATGTAGCCTTTGCATCTTGAGTTTGGCACGCTTGAACTTTTGCTGGTAGGGCTTAGGAGGTGTTAAAGGACATGAGAGAGCCTGACTGGGTCTGTGCCATGACATGGGAGCAGTTGCATTAGGGCAAGCACTGTCTCCTCAGGGCTCTCTGCCACCCTCTGGTACTCTGTGCCTTGGGAACATCCTCATTGTCAGGTGGTATCTTGGACATCTAATAGCCGTGTTTTATGGATTATGTATATATGTATATAATATTTTCATTTTCTTCCTCATGAGAGTTGAAAATTTCACAGAGATTGCAGGCAGTTTTTTGTAGCTGCTCTTTGCAGAAGCATAATGTGGAAGTGTTAGAAAGAGGAAACATCAGAAAATAAAAATAGGGGGGACAGCTTTTTCAACTACTTGTCCCTTAAGCCTTTGTTTCTCTGATCCTGTGCCACAGGAGAGCAATGGCTCTTACAACCCTGATTCTGTTTGTTGTCTCAGGGCTGTAAATTCATCTTTTGCAGATGGACAGGAGAAGACCTACTAGGAGGCACCAGAAAAGAGATAAAGGTGGTGGATTCAACCTAACTGACTCTCAAATCTTTCCCCAGCTCTCTTCGTAACAGTATCACATGGATGCTTGCTAAAAATATTCTGGAGTCTGTAGGTTCCCAATGGACTTTAAAAGAAGGCATAGTTTAGCTCTGTCTGGTCAGCAAGTGGAGGTCATGGAAGCAGGGTATGTAGGATGGAGAACCTTTTATTGCTCTAATTGCCACACCAAGAGTTTCTCCTCCCCAGCACAGCACTGAGGGAGAAACCCTACCATGGTTATCCTGCTTGAGGTACTGGGGTGTAGCACATTCACTTCTGCATCAACTGCTTTTGTAAAGCAGAGGAAAAAGATAACATGGTTGGTATTAACTGAACTTCTTCAAGTAAAATGTAGTAATTTAGAATTGTGTTTCGGGACACTGTTAACATCAGTGTAGCAGCCCCTTGCTAAAGAGTAGGGGATAAGATGCAGGCAAATTGCAAGGGATGAAAAAGAGGCAACAAAGTAGGTTTGAAACCTTATGCTCATGCCATACTCCTTCCCCCTTGGCCACATAGTAAAGAATCTCTTATTTATCCTCTCTCGTCCCTGGCTGTGGCAGTGAGGATGCCTTAGGAAAGGCACAGTGTTCTGCCCATTTTAGTTTTTCTGTATCTTTGTGGAGTAACTGATGCAAATTCTGCCTGAGGCTGGATGCTATAAAAGCAAGAATATTAATTCAGTATAACTATCAGACAGACTTGGTGCTGTGACAGGCTGTAGGTAAAGCAAGGGGGTTGTTTTGTAAGTTGGTGAGCAGACTGAGTCACAAAACCTTTGAAAGTCAGTGTACAAATATTTATAGTTTGTGTGTGTGTTGTTCATATGCATGCTTGGATGTGACTGCCTCCCACTATTATACATTTTTATTCTGTGAACCTGTCAATAAAGGTGGTAAAATAACCACCCTTATGAAGTACAGTGGTTTTTCCTATTTCCTTTAGAAAGGGTGTTGTGCTAAGATCTTTGTCATGACAGCTACAAGAAACAAATTAGCAAGTGGTGCTAACATTAGTGTCTCGTTACATATTTAATCCAGCTAAAAAAACCCTGTGGTAGCCATAATTCACTAGGTTGAAGAGCAGACTGGTGGGCAGAGAGGGCTGATGTAGCCACATAATCAGAAAATGCAAAATTGGTGACGTGGTTGAATTTAATCCCAATAAAGTAACCAGCGAACAGTTTGCAGGAATGCAGACAGCAACAAGAGGAGCATATTAGTCATGAACATAGGTATATTGACTCTCCACCACCATTAATTATATTGTATGGTTGAAAAGCAGAATATGTCTGCACAATTATGCAATTTTGCAGAACGGCTTCCCATATATAGTGTTTTAAAATAAATTAGAATTGCCTCACACAGATGAATTGAAATTCTATGTGTTGCTAATACACAAATTTTATTTACTGTTGCAGTTCGTGAAACAACAGTATTAATATGAAAAGTGCCTCTCAATTTGATAAATGCCAGCTTGACACTAAACATGTTAATACTCAGTTTAAATCAGCAGTCAATTTACTTGGATACTGGAGGTTAGCCAGGGATGGATCTGAAGTTGTATTAGATGTATCATACTGGTCTGAATGCATCATACACTGTTGCAAAAGCATTGTGCTAATTTTAGCTTACAAAGAGGATGAAGATAAACTGCCTGCTGCTAGTTTGCCATATGCTATCCTAGTGATAATATTCAAGTAGAAAATATTCTGCAGAGGGTCTTATTGTTTCAGCAAAAGAAAAGCAGAAAAAAAGTTAAGCAAATTTCTGACCCATAAATGTATAAAAAATAATGAAATAAATCTCAAGTGCTGGTAGATGAGATCTGTGAAATTTGTTTTGGTTTTATTGGCTTTCACAGGAGTAAAAAATTTGTTTTAGTATACATTTGATCCAGTTATATCCATTTCTCAAATGTAAATCTTAAAATCAATCTATATAAAAATTGATCTTCATTCTGTTAGACAAAAATATAGTCTGAGTTGTTCCTAACTAGTTAAACCTCACATCCTTCAAGTTTAGTACAGAGATAAATACTCTGCTAAGCTGATTTTTTCAGGAGCTTCTCCTTTTCCTTTGTTTATTTGAAAACACAAAATAAGTTCCAGTTTCCATGCAAGGAAGATTTTGTTTCTGTAGCTTCATGGAGAAGCATTTGCCTTCTCCATCTGCACCCACGGACAGTGCATGGAGGATGTGTGCCCTGAACCTCTGGGCTGCAGAGGGCAGTGGGGAAGCTTTGGAGGGAGGGCTGGGGAAAGCTTTGCATTAGCAAATGGTGAAAAGCTTGACCTTTGAGTGGCTGTGGTCAAGTAAAGCCCCCTGCTGAAATGTCCTGTTTGGACACGGATACCTGTTGGGTGAGGGAGGAGATAAAGGAAGGAGGAGGAAGATAAAGTAATTCCACTGACCTGGGAACTTCTCAGATACTACAAGCAAGGGAAAAGCAGGAATAAGAATGGCAATATTTGCCTGTCCCCTGTATCTGTGTAATGTAATTTCCAAAGGGCTGGAGTAGATAATAGCAAATGTGCTTTCAAGACTCAGCTCAATCTCTTGAAGTGATGAGGAAGTCTGGATGCTCTGATCTGGAGATTTTAGTACAGTCCTCATTGCAGCAGAGAGAATAGTATAAATAGACAAAGATCCACTGATTACATCGTTTGCTAAAATGTTATGTAAAAGCTCTGGCTATCAGAGATGGTGGGTCTACTATTGTCCCAACTTCTGACTTGTTTTTATAGGGGTTTTCACAGGAACAAATACCAATTACCAAAATAAAAGCAAGCAGTGTGGCTGGTCTGTATCATGGTAGGACACATGTCCTCGAGTAAGTGTGGGCAGGAAGCTTGGCAGGTCTGTCCTCTACCATTGGCCATTGCATCTTTATCTCATTGGTTCATTGTTTGCCACTGAGTGCTTGAAATTCCGGTTTCCAAGTAAAAGCTTCCTGTTTCTTACACTTACATTCAGTGTGGTAAGATAATAATTTAGCTATCTATCCAGAAGGACTTTTTCCTCATTTTCTCTCCTCCTTTCCCTTTTCTCTTTTCTTTCCCTTCTTTTCTCAAGTAAGCAAAAATAGGAAGAAGAAATTAACTTTTATTTTGTTATAAGAGACATATTTTTTCATTTTCCCACATTCTCAGTGGCAGGAAGTGTGAAGTTATATCCTAATGATAAGGTGATGGATGGACACAAAATTCAGCCTTTCCATCCTGAATAATTTTAGAAGGGTCCATGAACTCCAGGTCTTGTTTAGAAAGAGAGGTGGGCATGCTCAGCCTTCATTAGCCATAGTTTCCTTGCAGGATGTTTGTCTTTGTTCAGGTCACCACTGAGATCATATTCACGGCAAATATGGTGGTTATGTTCTTTTCTGTATAAACTGTTGCATATAGTTAAGAAGCTTTTTAGCTGAACTTCAAATTTCAACTGGTGATTACAGATTAAAATTTCTGTTTTCCCTTCTCATCTACCTAATGCACCTGAGGTGAAACTGCTCAGGTAGTTAAAATAAATGACAAAATACAAAGGTGCTTTGCGTAAAAGATGGCAGCGTGATTAGCAATAGCTCAGAGACTGGATTTGTTGGTGACTGTTTAGATCACTGACAGATATTTGTGAAAATATTTTCCAATCTCTAGAGAATGTCCATTTCGTCATTGGTGTTCATTGCTGAAAAGAGTGCAGGTCTATGACTGGAGACTTCCTTTTCTGCCTGAGAAGCCTTGATGACATAGTCTTGAGACAGGGACACTCCAGGTTGTAAGTGGTCAGCCAAAAGTTGTGTACAAGCAGTTCACAGAGAGTCGGGAAAGTGTGTTTCTATTCTATTCAACATGCAATGAGTTTATTAGAAGATATTTATTCAGAATGATGGTGAAAACCGGAAATAGTATTTGCAAAGATTTATTTAGCTGTCACGGGGTAATTTAAATACAGGTTTGCTTTTGGTTTTATGCACATCTAAGTTTGTGTTTCTATATTACAGAGCTATCCTGATCTTTATCCAAATAGTCTGCTGTTTTGCCTGCCTTTATTGAGATGCACCATGGAAGGACCACTCTGATTCATATTGTTAGGGGATGTTATTCTGACCTCAGAAACTGATACTTCCTTAGTTAGTGCCAGAAAGCCCTTTCTGTGGTTTCAGTCCCCATCTCTTCAGCAATTAAGAATCAGGTGGCATCAGAATAACAACTGATTTTGATAGCCACTTTAGCCAACTTCACTGTGGGGAGGAAGCATGCAGGGCTTCTACAGAGCCTTGGAGAACTGTGGTGTGACCTCAAGTGACCAGATGCAAAAACCAGTGCAAGTCTTGAAGGGAAGGATCTGCATTATCCAAACTGTGCTGACTCTTGTCCAAGAACACACTGTTTACCTATTCCTTCCAAATCAGTCAATATCTGCAAGGCTAAACAGTGATTTAAAAAACTTTTCTTTTTCTTATCTCAGTGTGACTTCACAGGTTTTAGTGGAGCTTCTCTTCACTAACATTTAGATATACAGCAAGGGTCATGTGTTCTGTTTTGATGATTGAAGCTGAGCATTCCCACTATTGACCTATATATTTACCCTCCTTTGTGCCTGAAGATAACTATATATTAATCTTAAAATATGCAGGCTGACCACTCTGATAAATCTTACTGGTTAACTCCAAAATGCATCTTCCTGAAGGCAATGTCTGAAAAGACATTGTCCTGAGCATGAAGCAGCCACGCTTCTACCTGGCCCTTGAGATATGTACCCAGACCTTAATGAAGGGTGGGGTTTTCCTTATCTTAATAAATAGATTTGGGCTGGGGAGGTGAGAGGCAAAAAGAGATAATGTATTTGCCCAATCCTAAATAAAAGGCTATTTATGCCTAATACATTGGCAGAATTATTCCAGAGTAATTAATTCACAAGAAAATATGATACTTGTGTCACTGCCAAGGTCAAAGAGACATATCTGCAAAATATGTTAAGGTCACCCAAATTAAATTTGCCTAGGGGATGAATTAGCTTCCACAACACATTTTTTTCCAAGATTAATAAAAACAAACATCTTCTATAGATAAAGACAGGGCTAAGAATGTGGTCAACTCTCTCCTTTGAGCCAAGGTCTCCTGTTTTTCCTTTCTGCTTTCCAGGTTGCTGTTTCCATTTCCTTTCCATTATTCTCTTTTCCCAGCATTTACAGGATGCTCAGAAAAGCCAGCCTTTTCCTTTGCGTGGCAACTGGGGCCTGTAAAACCCTTCTAGTTGATAACTGCATGAGCAGGAAGGGCACAAGGAGGACATTGGTGGTGTTTAACAGGGAGCAGCATTGTCTGCAAGTGCATGATGTGTCCTCACACAGCAGTTGAGAAGCACATCTTGAAAGCTGAGACAAGAAAGATGGGGTACACAGTAGAAGTATATTCCTTGGTAACCCCAGCCGAGAGCATACAATCTGAGCAACAGGGTATTTCACAGAACCATTTAGAAAGAGAAGCTGGTGACTTTGTAGGTGCTGCCAGGCTGTCCCAAGAGGAGACAGTTTGAGTGATGAGCTGGACAGATGAGAGTCCTCTTCCATCACCAGTGGGTGAAAGAGGTGAGATAAGGTCCTCAGCCCTTTCAGCAAGGATGAGGTTGCGTCAGCAGAAAAGCAAAATGATTATTCCATGTGGTCTATACCTGACATAGGGAACCTGATCCATGTAGTTTTTAGCATGCCACAACCTGAGGTTTTCTTTTACTTCCTTGGTTACACATTCATGTAATTTGAAGTACATTAGATTACTAAAATCAGATCTTTCTTTCTACCCATTTCTATTACTGATGCTATTAGAGATAATGACAAATGCTGTGAAGTGGAAAAGAAACCCCAGAAATCTCTTTGGCTTACTTTTTGAAGGATGATTGCATTTTGTTTATTTTTCTTTTTAAGTCAGTGGATGGCTTTTTGCTATGATCCAGCTTTGCTTTGAGATTTCTGTGGGATTTTGGTTAAACACTCTTACTGCAAAGGAATGGAGTCAAAGAGAGATGAACTGGAAGTGACCGAGTTAACCTCCTTTCCATCCTTCATCACTCTCACTGTAGGGATTTTGATGCCACTAGATGTAGTGACATAAATAACCTTCAAGTTCTGGAGTGTACCAGGAGTTTTTCCCTTTCCTCCCATCAGTTTGTCTTTTCAGGGTAATCCTAGATAGCTGATGACTAGGAGTATGTAGTGATGGGAGATGAAATAGGTAAAAATAACGTGCTGATATTCAGGAGAAGTTTTCTGAAGAATCCAGCACTGATGGGGTTTTGATTTCACCTTCGTTGCATGTTTTTGACTCTCTGATGTCAGTTTGTTCCTGGTGGTTTGCATTTGGATTTGTTGTTTGTCTGTTTTAATTTGGATGAACACCCCCCCATACACACATACCTTAACCTATAAATGCACAGTAAACCAAACAGAAAAAGACCAGAAGCTATGATAGAAAGTTGTAAGAAACCAGTTATTTCTCCTAAGGGCTCTCCAAGCTGTCTGAGTTTTCAGGCTGGATTCACTATAGCTGTCTGGATGTGCAGATGTTGTGCCCTGACCTGCCTCTCGGTGCTACCCATCCTCCCTGCACCCAGAGGGCGTTAGTGGAGGTGATAAAGTAGATTCCACTTTTTTTGGGAAGTACATGCTGCAGAAGGGGAATTAGTGGCTTCAACACCATGCCTAGTCATTGCTTGATCCCTCCCAGGCATGTAGGGCAAGGAGAATCTGGGCAGAGTGAGCAACTTAAACTGGGGCTTTCGAAGTCCAGTTTGTGTAGATGAGTGAAGTTTAGCTCAACTACCAGTAGCAATTGTGCTTTTGTTGCTTCAGAAGAATACCCTTGGGTACCCTCCATCTCTCGAGCTTTGCTCCACCAGGTGCTGACCACCAGAGCTGCAGGCAAGGTGGCGGGAGATGATTTCTGAAGGCAACCCTCAACTGCTCACCATGCTGAGTGGAGAGCAGCAGGAGCCGTGTGAACGGCAGCAGCGTTCCTGCTTGCCGACACCATAGTGCCTTTGCTCTACAGCCTGACTTCAGGTTTCTTCTTTTCCATTATAGCCTTTTTTAATCACCACCTCGTCAGAGCAGATTTGCCTTTTGTGGTGGAGAGGGACAGTCAAGTGGAAGAAAATTCTGCATCAGTCTGGCTCTGTCAAATCTACTTATCTCTTTTTGGCTCCCACAACTCCTTCCTAAGGAGCAGCCTCCTGCTATTGTCACAGGCCCTCCAAAGTGACTGGCTTTAGCTGGAAGAACAAGAGCTGTGGAATTAGGGCACCAAGCACTAAGGATAAGTGGGGACAGCACAAGAAAAACATTATTAACTCTGTCTATGCCCTTCCCTTAAAAGGTCAGACAGAGGATGCGTATTTTGTAATTAAGGTGTTTGGTTTGGTTTTTTCCTGAGCTGCTTACATGTGTGGTAGCATCAAGCTTTGTCTTTTGGAACTGAAGCAGGCTTCTGAGCACTCAGGCAGCGCTAGGGCAGTGTGAGAGGAGGAAACTCATGGTGCTGTTCAAATGCTGTCCATTCAGTTACAATTGCAAATATTTCTATTGTTTGCTTAGAAAAAAAGGAGTACAAATATTTAGGGTCCTGTTCATATGGAGGCCAGGTACTGGAAGATTCCCAAGTCCTTGTTGTTCTGCCCTGCTCTGCCCAGTAGTTCAGGCACTAATATACAGGGTAACTCTTTCCCATCAGATCTTAAATATACCTTGTGGAAATGGTTCTTCTAGGTGGATGTATCCAGCCTTCCTCTCTGTCCTCCTTTTCATAGCTGTAAGATACATCATCAGGTCCTGCATCAGCAACCACCAGGCTGTCTCAGAAGTGGTTTTCTATTAGCCCACTATAAGAAATAAAAATTGTCTTTCTCTTGTTTAGAGTATGAAAAAATAACTTATTTGTGCCTTGAGTTCCAAGCCAGATGTCTTTTCACTGACTGCCCAGTCAAGAAGGTTCAATGGCTGTGATTTTCTGCACCAGGTGGATCCTTACAAGATTGCATGAGATGATGGGTCTTTTCTTAGGCATTGACAATGGCAGATGAGGATTTGTTACTCTCAAAAGAAGGAAGGTAGATGAGATGGGGCATTTTATTCTCATCCTTTTAATTCTGGCTTTTGTAAATGCAAATGACCACTCTATTGAAGAAAAAAAATAGAGTATGTGGTGCCAGCATGGCATGCAAATTAAGTTTAATCTTAGTTTTCTTTGAATGATGTCTTGATTTTCATTGTCAGATGTTACTGGTGGACACTGGACAGGGAAAATAATAATCTATTGGTTTTGATGCTACTTTAAAATGGGTGACAGGAGTAGAAGAAAATACATTGCATATTGGCAAGAAATTTTTCATGTGACATAAAGCACATAGAAAATTCCAATTGGTAATATCTCATGTGATCTTGGTAGATAATGAATCCTAAGTTGCCTGAGCTGTAGCTAGATTGTCTCCTGTTCATTATGGATATATGACTGCTGTGACATAGAATCGAGCCCTGCTAAAGAGGATTTGGGGCAAACAAATATTTTTTTGTTTGTTCAGACACAAAAGTGTCTGATCTATTGTTCCTGAAGGACACACTGCAGCTTGGGTCATCATTTGTTGGTCTTGAATTGATCTGAAATAAAATGCTTTAGTTTGGTTCAACAATCCCAAGCTTGGTTTCTCTTGCCTAATGATTAATTAAAAAAAAACAAACCAAAACAAAAAACCCACCCTTTTTTATTAAAATAATCTAATTTTGAATGGTTTGCACAGTGTCAAGGCTCTGGCACATATTTTCTGTTTTAAAACATGAGATCTACAGCATCATCTCCTCTGGAGCAGGCATGCAGGCAGGACCCAGGGCAATTTAGCTGCGTTTGGGGAAGGAATCCTACTTAAATGCTCTACTGTAATAAACTGTCTCTACAGATAATGCATCCCTTAGTTTATACATAATACGTTTCTGATCTTTGCTTTGAGCCTCTTATAGATGCTTGCGCGCAGTCCAAGAGTCAAGTGTCTTAGGAGCTGGATAAACACAAAGATAGAGCCAGTTGTTAATGAGCTATAGAGATTTACAGACGTTGATCCGTGGCCATTTGGGGTATTAGTTTGGCATATGTACCCCATGACAGAACAGTCAGTCCTGGGCTCCTGCTGCTGTTTCTTGTGCTTCTGCTTTGCAAGGGAGTGAGTCCAGCTGAATCCAACCGTGGATTTACCTGTGTCTTAGCTGTATGCGGTTGATTTATCATGGAGAATGCAGCTGGTGGGACCTTTAGCTGGGACAGCCAGCTCTCCTGCTGAGGTTGGAGAGAATAGGTTTAAAAAAAACCAAAACCCAAAAAACATATATACATTTCAACAAAAATGAAAGAATGATTGAAAACCAGCTTTTCCCAAGGAATGGTGGGGTCATCATGCTGGCTTTTAGGTTAGGAAAAAAACCCAACAAACAAAACCAACCTGTTTAAGCTTTTTACCATTCTTGGTTAAAGCAGGATGTTTTTCTGTTTAACCAGGTACTTTTCTGTAGGGTGCTTGCTTCCAAATGCTCAAAGTAAACTTCGGTTGCTGGCAGCAGAAAGTTGTTTGCTTCCCATACAATGAATTGCTTTCTTTTTAGTACTTAATTTGACTCATAGATGTGTGGCTCCAGAAATGCTGCACAAATTACCCATAAAAGCAGAATTTTCTGAACCCCATTAAGAAGTGCTTCGTTGTGCAAGAGAAGTTTCCTTCATGTCAGCTGTAAAAAGCTGCTGAACAAATGAAAATGAGTAAAATCTGTGGGGTTTTCCCCCTATTCATCAGCGCTCTTTGCATAGACAGCTAATTTGCTTGTTGCTTGCCTGAAGGGAATTCAAGTCAAAAAGAAGGATAAAGTTACTACAAAAAGGTGCTCCTGTCTCTAAAGAACAAAGTACAATGATTCAAGAAAAAAACTTTGAAATTTGTCAAATGCCAGAGTGTAATTTATACTTGTCCAGGTTATTCTATCTATGAATATTTGTGTAGGATGTTTTTCAACTGTTTCGTTTAGTATCTTGTAAATATGGATACTATCTGTGACTGACGACCTCCTGCTGTTTATGTCATGGTCTGAATCCTTGCATGAAGCATGCACTGCATCTCCTTAAGAGAGGTGTGCAAACCCAAATACATGGTATTTGTTCTTTGCTAATGCTTATATTCAACCTTGGTTTTCCTCTCTAACTTTTTGTTAAATATATTTAAGAAGGACTTTTCCTTAAGGAATAAGAAAAAAATACTGGTCCCTTGTCAGTACCACATTTCAAACTCACAAGCAGACTTACATTACAATTGTAAATCTTTTTTCTGGGGGGTGAGGCGAGGAGCTGTTCTGTAGGCCATTCAGTGCAATGAGATGATTGCCATTTGCCTCAGGAACTTCTGGAGTGTGTGCTTCCATCACATCTGACTAGTCATGGATCCAAACTAATAAAAAATGTTTTTCCTGATAAAGAAATCACAGTTACTTTAAGCTTTCTGACATAACTTTTCACTGGTGACAGTCACAGTGGGTTAATGTTACATACACAATATAGATGTGCATGTGTGTGTAAATTTTAAAATAATGTATTTTGGGGGAAATCTCTAAACTCACAGGCCTTTTCCTGTCAAAAATTCTAGTTCTCCTCAACAAGTAGATACAACTTGGATTGCCAGCTGGGCATGCATCCCCAAACTGTGTCAGTGCCTCCCAGCTCTCTCCTTGCATACCTGAGCACTCAGCCCCTGCTGCTGCTCAGCTTCCCTCCTTGCTCTGAGGAGGAAAGATTGTTTCTGAGTAATGATCTTGTCTTCCTATACTTGGGCATGGATATGAGCCACCCTGACTCATGTCAGAGTCATGTGGGTGTGACTTCTGCTCACAACATTCCTTTGCCAAGTTGGAGCTGGTTGTGTCAGAAATTAATTTAAAACCACCAAAACTCAAAAATGTCCATATTCTTTGATTGCGCAAGTCCATTCAGTGCTGGTGGTCTGAAATGACAATCCTTATTTTAATTCCTGTGAACAGTAGATTGTGACAGATTCCTTCTCTCTTGCTCTTATTTTACAGGAAAACTTGTTGCTCCCTTGGACATATTTTTTGAGAGTTCATGATATTGTACTTTATAGGAAACTTACATTTTACACGTAGGCCTAGTTTTCGTCTGAAAAAAGTCAGCATAGTGGATGTGTAGGTATCCAGCCAACTGGAGATGTGTTTCTGTAAGGAATAACATAGGTAAAGGCATGGAAATGAATAGTAGTTACTCTAAATTAGCACAGAGAAGTGGAGAAAGGTTAAGGAAAGTAATTTTGCTACTTCCTGATATATTATGTTAAAATTGCTAATGAATTCTGCTTTCCAGTTACCTGGAGAGGTTACTAAAGAGATTTGGGTTCTTGGGGGGGTTAAAAAAAAAGGAACCAACAGAGCTGTAGTTGGACAATGTATGGATGGACAATATTAAATATGTGGCTTAGATAATGCAGGATTGCACATGCTAGCAGAAGCAGGAATTTTAAGAACTAGTATCTAAGTGCTTTAAAAAAAACCCCAAAACAACAAGGATTTTAAATAAATCACACTACAAAATTTGGGTCATCATGTTAGGTGTTTCAGTTCATAGTGCTGCAAACACTGCAAATCTAGTACAGTAGTCAATAGGTTTTGTCCAAATACAGCACATATGTAATCATATTAAATGCAAAAGTAAGTGCAATCTCTAAAGTTCTAGGAGGCAAAAGCTGCTTTTAGCAGGAGAGATTTGGAAACATCCGTTCAACACAGGGAAGTTAGAGAGTACACTGATTTAGTCAGTCCACTTAAAAGCTGCTCTGGGTCTTTCCAGGGACTTCTGGTTAAGTCTTTCACATTTTCATTAATTAATTCCTTACAACAGAGAATTTAGACACCTATCTAAGAGTGGACTGTGAAAACTGGAAGGTGGTGTACATTGCAAGGTTTGATGGATCTCATCAAAGCTGGTGCCCACCTCACATCCCCTCACAGCAAATTGAACAATGGACCCCAAAACCTCTCTTAAAGGTGTGACAGAGGTGTAGGAAGTAGGCTTTAAGAATAGTATATTTTCCTTTTATATAAAAAATAATTGTACTCCGAATACAGATTTGATCCTAGCACTGAGAAATAACTTGTTGCATCTGCTGAAGATACTTGTAGTAAAGCTGTAAGAATCTAGACATTTAGATGAAGGGCTTGGAGTTTTGGGACATCTGACTTTCCAGCAAGTCCCTGACTTGCAATTGGGACTATATAGTTGTCATATCTGGACAGCTTCTGTAGTTGAGGTCTGAGGACTGATTGGGAGCTGGGGTGGTAGAAAGTTGACCAGCTATGCCATGCAGCCTGCCTTTCTAACACTGCAGAGTGATGACATTTAATTTTGGTTTGGTGTGGAGGTGAGGAAGGCTTTGAATCACCAGCTGACTCCTGTGATGGCCATGGTTGCTGAAGGCCAGCACATATGCCAGGTTGCTCTCCAGAAGCACCTATTTTGCCAATAACTGTTTACCCAGGGCAAAGAGAGCGTTACCCACTCGGGGAGCTGCTGTAAACTCAATTTCCCTTTGCCACTTCTGCCTCCAATTATGTGGGGAGTGGGAGGGGAAGGGAAGTTGTAGGAGGTGATGGCAGCAGGGAGGGGGATGCAGTGAGAGGAGCCCCTGCTGGCACAGCCAGCCAGACCCATTCAGCGGGGCTGAATATGATAAACGCTGCTTTATCCTTTCTTGAAAGGAACAAGATAGCACAGCCTAAACGCCTGGGTGTGCTTAAATAGGCAACTCTGGGATACCAGAGTCAAGGGCATTTGAAATTGGAGCTTCCCAACAGCCGGGGAGCTGCCACAGGTCACCTGCCTCACTCCACAGGGACTGGTCCAGGTCTGGCAAGAAATCGTCCATGGACGAATTGTAGTACAAATTCCTTTCTTTGTTGGTTGGCCTCTTTCAGTAGACCATGGCCTATAAAAAATTGTGTAAAAACAATTCTTAAATATTATTTGAAAGGGCAAATGACCACGCTGAAAGGTTTGACAGTTTGACATATAGCTCCTAGTTTTGCTTGCTGGGGAACAGGCCCGCAGAGCTTGGGCTCTCCTCCTGTGACTTACAGGCTCTGGGTTGGTTTTGTTTTCATTTAAATAGCGTCTAGTTGCTGTGCAGAGTTGCTGTGCTCCCAGCAATTTGACAGGCAATGACTCTGCTTCAGTGATCTTAAATCCTTTTAGACTAATTTGCGAGCAAGCAGAAAAACAGCTAGCACCTTTGGATCCAGCGCTCAAAACCAGAGAATCAGGTATTGCCAATTAAAGTGCCATTTCCAACCATCATATCAAGACAGATTACTTGCAGTTCCTCTGATAATGTCACGCTGTGCCTAAAGAGAAAGTGAGCCAGAATTTCTCCATGGACAAAGGATCCGTGTGGACCAAACTCATCAGTGATAGAGGCGGAGGGAGCATGACGCAGATCGTGCATACGGCCATGCATATGTGCAGTGTAAACAGGAGCGTTGTGCCTGCTCTGCCCCCTGGATAGCCATGGGCCATTCTGAAGAGCCTCTGGCCCCTCAGTCACTGGCCTACTAGTTAATTGCCACACGGACTTCGTGACACATGGGCAGATAATATGACATTTTCAGTTTCTGTCACTAGCAAACGCCATGGCGTTGCTTGCACTAGTTGCTAAGAAGCTGTCAGAAACCATTAGCAGCGGGCTAAAGTTGCCCTATGGCATTTCCTCATGGCATCGGCAAAACAAGCATAAATCACCCAGTGGAGCCTCCCGCTATACTAATGAGGCTGTAAGCTTGTTTATGGACTAGCATCATTTCTATGATTATTTCCACCTTTTCAGTTCGCCTTCATTTGGCGGCAGGAGAAGTCAACTTCAGGAACAGAGTCGCCGCTGACATTTTACAAATGCTGTTCGTAGCTGCTACTGTGTGGCTGGTCAGTGGTGCTTCAAGTTTGTTTAGTGATCTTTAAAAAGAGGAAAAGGAGGGGGGGAATCTCTGGAGACCTCACAGAGGTGAGTGTATCAAGTTGCAAAGCAGTTGGAAATAGTAAAATCCACAATTCACCATTTAGACATCTCTCTGTGGTTTTGGTCTTTACAGGATCAATTTTCCTTTTTTTTTTTTTTTTTTTAAACAAAACAAAACAAAACAAAAACCAACCAAAAAAACCAGTGGAAGAGATTAAACAATTTCTAAAAGTCTAGGAAAGCATTTGCTCTTAAGATAGCTGGGTGTTTTCTTATCCACTCTGACTTTCACTTTCTCTAACTTGTGTTGGATGGGGCCAGGGTTTATTGTTTTAGGCTTTTCTGAACATGCACCAGTATTTACACTGGATTGAAAGCATTTGCTTCCAATGAAAATCTTGTCTTAGATTACAGCCCAGCAGTGTAATTTCCCTCCCAGATGGGAGTAAAGTAGCAGTATTTGCCTAAAAACAGTAGGAAGAACAAACTGTGCATTAAGCCAAAGCTGTTTTTGGCTTGAGCTAATGATGTAACAGAAACCTTTTATTTGGGATAGGTCACCACCAGGGATTGAAGGAGGTGATCTGGCTCGTGCTTGAAAGGTTTCTCCATTGTATCTACATAAGTCTTCACTTAAAAAATCCTGTTCCTAATGCTTCTGCTTTCATACAGCAGAAATAAACAGGAAAGGTTCTGGGGAGTGTTATAGGTGGAATGCAGAAAGCTTTTCCTCCCCTAATGGAGGATATAATTCAGGTGCCCCGGAGGCATGCTTTCAGGAATTCTCTTGCCCGAGGTAATGGGAAGCTAAGGCTGCTTGAAGGCCTTGATTATCTATTGATGCACAAAGCTGGAAAAAAAGTCATCTCCCTTGGATTATAGTAGATATTTCCATAAATTATCAATGAGTCCTCCTCCCGTCAGGCACGATGCAATGCCTGCTAAATTAATCTGAAGGGGGTTTGAAATGAGAAGACAGTGTGTTTTTAGGGAAAAAAAATGTGGAAGGGGACAGAGGGTGGGTGGACGACTGCAAGGAGGTGGTGAAAGGCAGTGTCATTAGGTTAGAAGCTTTTCATTTTTAATCGATGAATGCGTAATACTTTTCTTTTTCTTGTTTGCCTCTTGCAGACAGATAGTGTATTAGCCCGTGGAATTTTAAATGCTGTTGAGTTGTTTCCTTTGCTCATGTTTCTTTTATGAATTATTATTTTATATGGTGAATTGCTTCTCTATATAAAAGCCCTTTTTTACTGGGCTTTCAAAGAATTTGTTGGATATCTGATTTCTTCATAAAAATCTTGTTTGTGTCTATAACTACCTAAGGTTACCATTTCATTTAAGAGACAGGCCAAGTCATAAGGACAATTATAAATTTGCCATGGTCAGTAAGGTACTAAAAATATAAAACTAATAATAACTTTTTTTTCTTTTTTTTCTTTTTTTTTTTTTTTTGGTGCTGAAAGCTGTTTAGCAAATCAGAATTTTGTCAGTCTGGATATTTATTATTATTTTTATTTTCTTTTAAATCTTTTATTTTTGTTCCTAACAGAGATAGTTTTGATTCAGCCCAATTCAGATTATTCTTTTTATCATTCTTGCCTTGGGGTGTAAAAAAACCTTGGCTAATAGCATCACAACTCCATGTTGCTACAAATGGAGTGTCCTTGAGAGATGGGATATACTGTTCAACCCACACACAGAGAATGCAAACACTGATTTTCTCTTTGGACTTGTTTATAAACTGCTTTCAGGGTTTGAAAGAAAAACTGCATGTAAACTGGCCAGATACTGCAACTTTTGTTTTCCTTTGACACCTAACCCATCATCCTAGACCCTAGTTGGCTGCTATGAACTTTACATCTTCCCATAGATATGTTACTAATGTGATGAGAACTCTCTGAGACCTTCTCTGCATTAAGGAAATTGATTCTGGATCAGTTATTATTTAATGGGAGCAGACACATATCACAAATATGACACACTGGCACAAAACGGGGTGTTAATTCCTACAGTGTATGTCAAATTGGTACCTACTTGTCCTACTACGAGTTTCTTTGAGCTGGGGCTGGGAAGAGGGGATGCCATTTAGCTACCCACCTCCTATCAAAATGTCAGGGGAAGTTGAATATCTATCTACCGGGATGGGGGCACTCAGCTTCACACACATCATGGGGATGGGACACCATTAATACTTTCCCTAATTGCCATCTCAACTGAAGTAGCTGATTGGAGTGAATTTTTGGGAAGTGACCTAGTGTGAAGAAAAGCCACTATTTGCACTTTTGCAAGCTGGATGCTTGCAATTTAAAAAAAAAAATAAAAAAAATTTAAAACACTTTTTCTTTTGGGTTACAGTGGCAGAAATGGCTGCACTGTCCTTCAGGATAAACCAAAACGGGTCTGACACAGTCCTGAGACGCTTCCTCTCCCCATGACTCTTCTCTCCCATCCCCTTGATTCCCAGTGAATTACGGTGTTAAAGAATTTATACCTCATTTAAATATTCATGCAGTTTATACCCAAAGCCAGGCTTCGGCTGAAGTATATAAAGGTAGCATAAGTCAAAATTTGATTCACTATATTTACAGGTGACGGCTTGGACAACAGTGTAGCTTCCCCCAGCACAGGTGATGATGATGATCCAGATAAGGACAAAAAGCGACATAAAAAGCGTGGCATCTTTCCCAAAGTAGCCACAAATATCATGAGGGCATGGCTGTTCCAGCATCTAACAGTAAGTGAACTCTAGATCACATATGCAAAATAAAACATGGAAAATGTCATAGTTGTAGTAGTCATAGAAAAAAAAAAAACCAAACCAACAAAAAAACAAACAACGTATGATGTTGCTGATAGGCAGCAAGGGAACTTTTCTGAGTGGAGTTGTCTCATTTGCTAGATGCCAGAGGAAGAGCAAGGAGTGTATGTTTTTAGGGTTTTGGGGGGGAGGGGGGAATGTGTGTTGTTTTTAGAATTTTTGTTTTGTTTTGTTCGAGTCACAGTTGTTAACATGATGTCACTGCAAAGTGAGACTAAACTTATACTAATAACTTCAGAGACCTGTCCTTCCCTGCTGCTCGCACAGCTGCAGCTCCTCTTAGCTGACAAGGGAATTGCTGCTTTGGAGCAGAGAGCAGCATTTGGCCCCTGGTTCTGTGCTCTGGAGAAGCATGGAAAAGAACAGGGGAGATTAAAAACGAAGCAGAAAGCAAACAAAGACCTTATTCAAGTGTTTGTCAGAGATCATCAGAAGCTTCATGATGAAAGGTCTAAATGTATCTGGTTTAATAGCAAAGTATAATTTTTTTCTTTGAGGCGTTCTCATTCCCAGAGTCTAAGTTACCCCTGTATTTAATGTTATAAAGGGGTGAGGAAAATGCACAGCTATTTCTGTTGCCACAGCTACATCTATTGTTTTTTAAATTTTAATTCCTGGGATTAGAAATCAAAGCTTGGGACAGATGTGTGGGGTTATGATGGATGCTGGAGCTTGTTTCAAGAGTTTATATTGTATATCACACCTTCTCACATCAGCATGTAGAAAGTGTTTTTAATGCCATTCTTTTTCATCAAATCGTGGTATCTGTCACTGTGTTTCATTCACTGTGGGGATGTGGAACTTCAGGCCCAGGTTTTCTGTCTGAGCTTTTCCATGCCAGAATGATAAGGACCAGACAAAGGGTACTGGGGGTATGCAGGTTGTGATGAAGAAAGATTCTCATCTCTAATCCCCGTGGTTATTCTATCCCCTGCCTGTAGTTAGGGTCAGAACAAAACCAGAAGCTGGCCAGCTTGCCCAGCCCTGGTGGGACCCCTGCCAAAGCTATACTCATAAGCTGGAGGAAATGCTCACGCACATCTTCCCTCTTTCCCCTGCTGAGCCAAGAAACCAGATAGCTGCCATGACTCTTGTCAGCACGTGGATCAGGCAGGGAATCCTGCTCCATGCAGTCCTGGGTTGCTATGAATGAACCTTCCTTCTCTGAGGCCGGCGAGGACTTCGGATATCTCCCAAGTTAATCTCTCTCTTTGGCAGACTCTAGGTCAGCCGTGCCCCAGCTTTGCCAGCTCCTTAGCCCTGTCCCTGGTGCATTCCGCGCAAAGTTCTTCCAAAGTCTGAGGTTCATTTTGGATTTGGTGGCTTCCCAAATCTGAGTCCACACCCCAGATAAGTTGACGGACTGGTGGGTCTCTGCAGCTAGATGTGACGTTAAGGACATATGCCTTCGAAACAGTTCAGGATTGCTATGCCAGCAGTGATGTTCACACTAGTCTGACACAGCTGGTTTAGTTTCTAGTTTAAGGAGATGCTCTGGAAGCTCTGCAGTCAGGACAAGGCACACCAGGAAACACTGAGCAAATCCAAGTCCATGTTCTTAGCCTGGGCCAGCCACCACTGTCCAAACTCATTTCTGGAGACACAGCAGAAGATAGCAGAGGTGACTCCCAAAAGACCTCACAGCAAGGAGCCACCCTGTGTTAAGCATTTAGCTACATGGGCTTGACCTGACCCTGCAGCTGAGCTAATGTTCAGAGAAGAGCAACAAAGCTGGTGAAGGGTCTGGAGAGTTTCTCCTATAAGGAAAGGCTGAGGGAGCTGGGATTGTTTAGTCTGGAGAAGAGGAGGCTCAAGGGGGACCTTATTGCTCTCTACAACTACCTGAAGGGAGGTTGTAGGGAGGTGGGGATCGACCTCTTCTCCCAAGTTAAAAATGGCAGGATGAGGGGGAATGGCTTCAAGTTGTGTCAAGGGAAATTTAGGTTAGATATCAGAAAAAAATTCTTTACAGAGAGGGTGGTTAGGCATTGGAATGGGCTGCCCAGGGAGGTGGTGGAGTCCCCATCCCTGGAAGTGTTTAGAAACCGTGTAAATGTGATGCTGAGGGACATGGTTTTGGGACCCTGTCAGTGCAGGGTGAATGGTTGGACTTGATGATCTTCCTTGAAGATCTCTTGAAGATCTCTTCCCACCAAATGATTCTATGTAGTCTCAGGACCAGAGAATGGACCCTATCACCGTTTTGTCCAGGTTAGGTGTAGGTTGCAAGTGACTTTTCAGTCTTCTGCTATGGGATAATAGTGCACAAAAGAGGAAATAGGAGTGCTTGTGAAGCTTGCTGCAGAGCTGCCCCTTGGAGACACCATCTGTCCATCTACTTGTAAAGTGGTCTTTTCTGCTAGAACATTCAAATACAGGAACCCCCTAGGACTTATGAAATGAGCTGCAACATTCTCTACCTTACAGTACCAAGCTAAAGCTTGCTTTAAAAATCCACCATCCCTTGTGCAGATCCAGCCCAGCCAGGTAGAACATGCAGATTTATTACAGGGCAGCTTTCCCTTCTGGCAGTATCAGAGTATCTTCAGGTTTGTCTCATCAGTTCAGTAAAACAAAAAAATTGGCTTACCCAGTCCAACCTTCCCCATCTAGGACCATGAGACAGACCTTTCAAACAGACTTTAAGTGGGGTTGTAGACAGTTTCTCCCAATTAAAACATGGGTCAACAACATTGTGGGCTCTTCTAAGGATGTGTCTCAGCTGTGAGTCCTCTTGCTGGAGTGAGATGGTACCAAATAACTTGTGCATCCAGAGAAGTGCGTCTTGTATGTGGAGCAAGATGTCCAACAGGCAAACCTGTTGATAACATGAAAAGACTCAACACTATAGTTAGTGCTAGAGCAATATAACATGTTGGCAAAGCTGTCCTCTCTGCGAAAATACGCAGGCCCAAATCATGTCTGCAGTCAGAACTGAGGAGTAGGGAGGTGGGAGATTAAAGGAATGAAGACTCCATTTATGAGGGTGTCTGGGCCTCATACAACCCTACATACAGGCATGACAGTATCTTCAGCTGGACTCCTTGCTGAAGGAGGGAGGTCATTCTGAGGAGTGGTCAGCTGAGGAAACTAGGGACCCCACACCATTAATTTATTTATTATTAGTGAATTTGGTCTTCCCTGGGGTGGACACAAGGTTCTCCATAAAGTGGGAGGTGAGGAGAGAGAAGAAAGTGGTTCTGTTCAGTCAGGGGATGTGAGGGCAGAGGATACCTCCCTTTTGCCCCCAGCACTTAACCTGCCCTCACTTTCCCATCTGGAAAAGGGCAGGGGGGAAATGAGTAGTGGTTAAGTGAAAAATCCAACATCTCCTTGACCCCAGTACTTCCTCATTGGGGTGTTAGATGTAAGCCCTCCTTTACAAAGGCAATTTTTTTTTTCTTAAAATTGCACTATTAATACACATCAGTGGCATGGAAATAAACAAAATAGACAGCAATTGGTGTGTCTGTTATACTAATGAATAATGGTTGGAAAAACTTAAAACAAATGTTGGACTAATACAATCTTTAGAAGTGTAAAAGCTGGTTTAATTTTTTTCTATGCAGTTATTCCATCTTCAGAAGTATTAAATCTTCCTCTGTGTACTGACTTCATTTCCTAATATTT
This sequence comes from Ceyx melanurus, assembly GCA_024611195.1. Classification (NCBI taxonomy): domain Eukaryota; kingdom Metazoa; phylum Chordata; class Aves; order Coraciiformes; family Alcedinidae; genus Ceyx; species Ceyx melanurus. Next base: position 48,937 of record JANHGL010025071.1, on the reverse strand, counting down.
GTCCCTTTGTTCTCATTTCCTATTTAGGAGGAAATTCTTCTTTTCTTTTTTGAAGGAAAAAAAGATAAATCAAATTCAAGGCCATAGCCTCTATTTGTTGAAGTGTTTAGGCAATAGTTCCCACTCAGTGTTAGGCTGGAGACCCCCTGTTATTTTGACTGACGTGAAGAACCAAGATTATATATGCCCAAAGGATAGGCAAGAAAAAATTAATCGAAATTGTCCTCTTCTTTTTTTTTCTTTTTTTTTTTTTCCCTTGGAATAGCAACAACAAAAATTTCGATTAATTAAAAAATTAATCGAAATTGTCCTCTTCTTTTTTTTTCTTTTTTTTTTTTCCCTTGGAATAGCAACAACAAAAAAAATCAGCTAAAAGAACAGCAAAAGTGGTGATCAGAATTATGCTTAGGACTTTTTAGAAATCATTTGTATCCTTTGGCTCTTCTGACAGAATTTTGATTAAAGGTCTAGGCTGGAAGAGCTGCCCAGGTTGGGCATAAGTAGACAAAATGTAGCTGTGGAGATTCTTGAAAGTTTTGAGGGTAGAATATGACACCAGTCTATAAATTTTGAAGTTTGTGAAATCTGTGTTTAGCATTTTGCTATAAATTAGAAGTGGAAGGAACAGCTCAAAAAAAAAAGATTAAAAAAAAAAAAGCACAACTAGTAGTTTGGTGAAGAGGTTGAGTCAAAAATCAGTGGAGGTTTGAGGTGAATCAGAGGAACATCAAATGCTGTGGCAGAATCTTAAGTAGGGACAGGGGCAAAACGGTCCTCTGATGGAGCTGGACTCCAGAAAGTTGCCCTAAGAATAATTTCAGGGTACCGCTCAATAATTTGATTTATTTATTTATTTATTTACTTGCTTGTTTATTAATTTCTTGGATCACTTAACATTCAGGGATCATCTCTTGCCACCATTTTTCAAGCAGATATCGTCAGGTATATCCCTCAGCTATTACATATATATCTCCCTCAGGGATTACAAAATAAGGAGAAAGCTTGAAGGAAGGGAAGGGAGAAAAAAAATATTTCCTGCAAACAGATCTGTGTAAGTTTAATTTTGACAGCAGGATTTGTTTCTGCTTCAACCCATATTATACTTTTGCCCCAGCAATTGTGCCTTTTGTTAAAACTAGAAGAAGAGAGTTTGGGAGGTATCTTTTCAAGTGCTTTGTTCACTCATTGTGAATTCTCTGCATCCTTTAAATCCAGCTTAATTTAAAATGTTAGGATCCAAACCTCATTTTGGGGATTATACGGTGTAATTGGTTTGTTATATGATGAATATTTTATGATCTTCATGTTCATCATCTAATCAGGAAAAAAAACCCATAAAATTACAATCCCAAAAGATGTTTAATAACAATTTAAACTACTGAAGGCTTTATTTAAGCACATTAGGGGATTATAAACTACTTTTTTTTTTTTTTTAATGGTGCCAAGAGGTAAATTCAAGGACTTCAAACACCTTTTAAAAAACAAATTGCCATGATTTAAAAAAAAAAAAAAAGAATGGGTTAAGGATTTCTCTCATGTAACTCCTGTAATTTAATCTTTTTTTTTGACTGCTTTCAAATCAGTTTCCGTTAAGAGGTTAAATCTTGCTTAAATTGGAGTCTGAGCAATAGGTAAAAGATGTAGCTGAAAGATGTTGACTTTACAGTAAAAGTGAAAGGGTTTTTTTTTTCTATTATGTACCTGGATTTTGAATCTTTATTGATTGCTTCTGCCATACTATTAAACAAAAAAACATAATAAGCAACATGCTATCTATTTAGCAAAGCGGTCACTGGTATAGAAGAATTTATTGAAAGCAAGTTTGAAGGAGGCATTTTATATCCAAATCCAGCTTAGAAAAATAGTCCCCATTTCTTCAAGGATGTTATTCTGGTGGAAAAAGTGCTCTTACACTGTTTAATTCTGTAAGTTTTGTTTATACGTTAATATTTTGCAGGCTAAGAACTTTTAAAGGGTAAAGCAAGTGGATTTTACGTCTTCTTTCATCCCTCCATGGTTATGAGATTTTGCCTTGGGAGGAGAATGGAGATAGTTTGGCTCTCTGCCCCTACTCCCATGCGGGATGCTTGTCTGGTTTTTGGGAGTATAGCAAGAGGACAGATGGGTACAAAACCAGGCTGCTGAAAACATAAAAAGGGGGAATAATTAGCTAAAACCAACAAGAGTTTTCTTTGCTCTCCTCTCAAGAGGGTTTGGAAGCATTAAAACAAAGCACCCCCACAAAAAAAACAGTACAAATAATTTTGAGTCTCCATCCTGCACCTACTGATAGTTGCTCTGCAAAATGCCAGAGGGCTTCTGGAGCTCATCTGCGTAACAGGGGTCATATTTCCATATATTTGACTCAGAATTTGGGGGTGGGGGGTTCCTCCCCTTTATCCCAAATGTGTAAGTCTCCTCTTTCACTTGATTTTATTGTGGAGAAAAGCTGTAAAAATCTTTATTCCACATCTGCAGTACTTAGTGCCAGCTGTCCCAAATTCCTAAGAAAACCCAGACATTTTTAGCTTGCTTTTGGTCACTCATGCACCACCATCCCTGTGTCTGGGAAGGTGGAAGCCAGGGTTTTTCCTGCTCCTGGCAGCAGGAAGACATGACAAGGAGGTGAGAAAAAGCATTCATTGCAATCCAGTGCAAAATAACCTGCAATGAGGGTCCACAGTTCCCTTCTGCTGGTGGAGGTGCTGTGGCAGTGCTCCTCAAGAGAGAGAGGAGAAATGTTATTATAGGAGAACATAATTTTTATGAGGCTCTGTCAGAATTTGAGAGCTCCAGAAAGATGGCCAAGCAGGATTTAGGCAACTTGGTTTGAATTAACTTCCCATCCATTCAGCCTTCCCAGAGTTTGATGGAGGACACTGACAAAATCTTCAGCATTTTTTTTAACCTTTCTCAAATTTGTTATTTTGACCTGCTGTCAACTCTGAGGGTTGGTCCATTTTCTACCATAGGTGAACTTTACTATTTTTTATGAGTGCTGTTGTTTTTTGGGAAGATACCCTTAGCAATTATGCTGTTGCTGAAGTTTCATGATTTCTTGGAAAGTGCATGTCTAATGTACTGAGATCTCATGCTGTCCTGTAGATGATTTAAGTTGCCAGCACTGAGCTATGCTACAGACCTTTGGTTTTAGATCAGAAAGAAAAAATACAGGGTGCTTTGGTCAGTTGATTCAAGAACAACAGATTCCTCACTTAGGCTCTTCTCATGTTCTGAAATGTGATGTAGTTACAACACCTGGATTGTTTTTTTTCTCATATATATGATTCAGTCTCACTTCTGATGAAGACAACCATCACGTCTTAAGCTACCTGTCATGAGTCATCTCGTCCTGGGCTTCTTGCAGGTTTCAAGGTAGTATTTTGGTTGAAATCAGAAGGTAGCAAACAGTCTGGGTTAGGTTTTAGAGAGTGTCTATTTCCAAGGAGCTATCTTATCTTTTTCCCTGTTTCCCCCAGTTTCTGCTTTGGAGGCACTGTTGTACCAAAGTGGAAGCCACCAGCACATTTAAGAATTTTAATCATTTGGAAGCTGCTGAAACACATTAGTATTTACACACCAGAATAATTTCACATCTGAGTAGAAGCAAGGGAATACTGAAAAGTTGAAACATGATAAACAGTAATTCAATTACACTTGCTCTGGTTGTACTAGAACTCCTTTTGTTTGCATAAATATTCTAGGAAATGAGTTTACCAGCAAGAATGTTTGCAGTAATAAGAATTTTTAAGTCAACAGTAGATGCTTTGCTTTCTTCTCCACCCTCTCTTTTCATATTTGCAGCTGTGATATTGTGTGTGCAACTTAATTTTTAAAATTAGCCAGTCAAAGTACAGAAATGTGTTATGTGAAATACTGTGTTTCTGCAGTCACAGCAGATATATGAAATTAAAATATTACATTTTGAAGAAGCAGAGTAGGAGGCAAAAATTCTGACCACCAATTTGTAAATCCTGAAGTATCCACGGAAATAGTTTGGCAAATAATTAGTGATAAGAAGTACACCAAAAGCAACAACAGTATGTTGGCAAGCAGTGGGTGAGCAGGAAATGAGGATAAATTTGTGGGGTTGGTTGTTCATTATTAGTTGTTTGTTTAGCTTGTCCTCTAACACGGTTGCTACAAAAGAGCCTATGTTTATTCTCAGATATGCTAATATATATAAGTGCCAGTGTTAATTTTTTATTGACGATCTCTGAACTCTTGAAGGAGTTCCACAGCGCCCCATTGTAAGCTATCAAATGACTTAATCTGATCAGGTAAAGTGCCAAAATATGAGGCACCAAACCAGTTGGGCGCATATCTGATGAGATGTGTTAATCTGTAGTGTAAGATAAGCTGCCTTTCAAATAGGGTCACATTTGGAAGTGGGTCCATCAAGTTGTGTAAGATGCATTCCCTTGATCTGGCATAGGGTATCCTACATCTGTTTACATGAACTTAACCCTTGTCTGAATGAGCTGAAACAGTAATACTGCAGTGAATATAGTCTCTCTATTGCTCCAGGACAGACATAAGAAGTGAGTTGTTTTTTTACCCATTCAAAAGGCTTATTTCCCTTTTCCTGCATTTAACTTCAGCTGCACCAAATCTGCACAGTTACAGCTTACACCTTTTTTTCTCATTGCATATACTCAAGAAGTCTTAGTCCCTAATATTAATTGGTTATGTTTACTATTTTACTATTTGCCCACCACAATTACCCACTGAAAATTTTTCCTGTGGAAGGGCATTTTTTTTTTTAATCTTGGTGGGTAGTTAAAATTTTCTATGGATAATGCCATCTTCTCCCCCAAATGCTCATCTAAAATTCAGTTTTCAATATAAGAACAAACATATTGATCAGATTAATCTTTGCACTTCCAGATCCTCACCCTGTAAGCTACAGCAGTGCTAAATATATGTGTAGAGAGAAGGTAAGTAGGCAGAAGAGTTTAAGTTAATATGTAGTTATCTAATTTACCTCGCCTTTTGCATCATTACCTGATTTAGACCCCTAGTATTTAGTGGAGTACTCATTTCGCTTCAGTGGTAAATCATCATTTTAATAAGGCAAGGTCTAGGAGACTTACCACTGCTTTATGAACCAGAAGCTTCTTCCCAGGAAATACTTCTCATACTTTAGGTATATCATGAATATCCCTTTCTTGGCTACTGGTTGACCTTTTCTAATCCAGCCTGTACCGCATCAAACATTTTGAAAATGCAGTTTAAAAAAAATACAGCAACACAACAGCTTATTCCCACTATGCTGCTCTGCGCCGACAATCCAACAAGGGAGGTAGTCATGTTAGTGACACTGAGGTGCTGCTTGAGTCGCAGCAGTAAAACCAAGGGTCCGGTCATGATGTAAATATGTTTTCCAAGGACTTTTTTGAACTCGGTGGAAAAGATGGGATTCTGCCTCAGGTGACTTGCTCTATTCATTGCCTAAAATCAGCTTTGAAGTGAAGCTCTTCTTCTGAGACAACCTTTATTCATGTCAACCAGAGCTTTTGGGGTCCCTAGGTGTTATTTTTGGGAAGGTAAATGCTGTTTCAGATGAATCTATCTAATTAATAGATCCAGTAGGAGAACTCTGCTTCTTTGCCAGGAACTTTGTGCTGATTCTGGTATTGCACTGTGCTTGCCTGGGAATTGCAGAGAGAATAAACCCTTGGATTTCATTGTTGAAACCCAAGCTTGAGTCCATCATCAGGTTGCAAACCCTGGAGAGTGATAAGCTACAGTTGAGGGCAGAATCATTTTGAAGCTGGTAATAATGTGAATCTTAGGATTCTTATGAATAAAATGCAATTTTAGTAATGTTTTCATAAACAGCAGTAATGGTGGCATTTTAGTAAACAGTGGCATTAGTTGCATCAAAATTGCACCACATTGGCTTTTAAATTACTCCACCTCTCTGTATGAATACGATTTTCAATGTCGAGGAACACATACAGCTGCTGCTAATGTTTGGTGGTTTTCTCCCTGTGCAGATAATGCTGGCAAATCTACAGCCATCAAGGTCTGGTTTCTGATGTAAAACAGTACCTGACCTACTGGCTCTGGTGCTACAAAAGGAACAGCTTTAATTACTAATGCCCGTGTTTTAGTTTTGTACTTGCTGATGTAAAAAATGTCATCTTAGAGTGGTGTAACCTCTGGTTCAGTTCCATTGGTGATGGTACACTGGCTGCAATTATTTTCAAAATAATTTGTTATCCTCAGCGGCAGCTTGCAATCCTGCCTTGTTAGCACTCGGGTAATTAGCAGAGCTGTGGTCCTCCAGGTCCCTCTCCCCCAAGTCCCTCTGTCTACCACCACCAACCTCAGAGGGGTTGTACCAGGGTTAAATAGGAATTGTGTTTACAAATCCCACTCGATTTATTTGTAGAACCATCTCTCCCTTGTATTAGGCAGGTGTAAAACCTAGGAATCCATGGGACAAGTTCTGCTGTGGGTCATTCCCTGTTAAACCCTTGTGAAGCTGGAAGGGTTACATGGAGCCAGAGTTGGGGTATGCCGGTGGTAGGTTCCTCATCTCTCTGGTTGTTAACTATTAACCAGGATGTTGTGTTTGGTTGGGATGATCTAGTTACCAGCCTCACACAGGGCTTTAAAAGGGTTAAAGGCAATAATGGTGCCATTAAAAATACAGCTTGCCAATGAGCTATTTTGTGAGAATGGTATAAATATAAGATACGCTTGTCTGGCTCATTTGCAAGCATTCTTTTTGACTTCTTTCACACAACTGGTGTTTTTGTGTTTAATTTAACAAGAAATGAGTAGTAAATGAAAGCTGCTGCCTGAAATCCCACTGTGAGCGTGTTTTGCACTTGGCTCCCCAGTGAAAAGGCAATTTGTGAAATTATGTGATAGAGTAATTAGATGAAACCAGGGTTTCTGCTTGTTGCCATGCCTATGTGGTAAAGGTTTGCTGTGGAAAAAAAAACAAAAACAAAACACAAAAAAACCAAACAACAAAACCCAGATTATTACCCTGGCAAGTTGGCTCAAAGCTTCTTCATTTATTTGTAAACAGAATATTTAGTGACCGCATAGGAAGTAGCTGTAATCACTAGCTCGTAAAGAAACCACAGCAGAGCTTTTGGATTTTTACAGAGTGCTCATGTAAAATTTAAGCTGGGAGGCAGAATCCCTGTTAATGTAATTAGGATCTAATTTACCACCCTTTGCACACAAATGTAATAATGTCTAGATATTTATTCTATCTTTAAGCACATTGAATATACCTCAGTGCAGCAGTTACTGAACAGAAACAGGTGTGAGCACTTTCTGGATTCTTTTTTACACTGTAAACACACAGTGATTTAAGGGGAAATATTTACCAAAAAAAAAAAAAAAAGAAGGGAAAGAATGTCTGCAAATGAGGCAGTAATGGACAGTTGCCCTTTATGTACTGATGGATTTCTCAATGGTTAAGTAAATTAAAGCAAATGCTAGAAAAATCAATAGGCTTGCAGAGTCTTGGTTGTGCCTCATAGACTTCAGGACAGAATGACAGATGTGGTGCATATGACCCATTTAAGTATTAATGCCTAGGAAATTGCCTCTGTGTGCAAGGTTATAGGCCTAGAAATATTGTTATATTAAATTACAGACAATAATATTTTTAAGTATATATGGAATTTATACTTTTCAGTTTAGTTGCTTTTTGGTGTTACATTTGTCCTGGAAGATTAGTTGTGTAGTTGTTTCTCTGGAACGGTAAATCAGGTTTAAAAATGTTCAGTCAGTGAATTGTCTTTCCAGGTCTGCCACGGACTGTCGAGCATGTTGCACACTATAGGGGCACAGCAAACGTGTTAAATAAGAGCCACGGAGCCAATGTGTTCACTAGCAAATGTAGCATATAAGCGAACCTAAATTAAATATCATTAAGAGGCAGCTTTCTGAATGGTGAGAAGGCTCATGTGTTACATAGGATCACTGTTAAATTGGGTTATTCTGTATGATTAAACACAAAGTAAAATAAGAAGTACGAAGTCAAGATGAGCTAAAGTAAGGTAACCACCAAGTGAAATCTTTCTCACCATTTTCTGCACATGCTGCAATTGGAAGGGGTGAGTTTGCTTGGGTGGGAGGAGTAAAAATTGACCCTGCACAGAAATTCTCCAAAATAGAGACATTATGATTAATCTAACCAGGCAGATGAGCTCTAGATGAGACAGTGTTTGCCATTTCTGATTTCTGTCATTTTTTTCTGTACTTCCACCAAGGCAGAAGGGAAGTAGACCAAGTTAATTGTGGCATCTTCATGGCATCTCTGTCAGGACTGTGAAAATAGCTGTGACCCTTGATTTTATTTTGGCATGAGGGCAGAGCAGCATGTTTGCCATGTTTGCTGTTGGTGACAGCCCAGCATAACTTGCCAGTTATCCTGACTTCACCCCATACACCTGTTTCTACAGTTAAGGGAGCAAAGGATGCATTTTGTATACAACTGTCATGTTTAATATCAAGAGGGAGCCTTAGACTTTGATAATAACATTCCTGTTCCTTGCTGAAGTTCTTGCATGGAAAGTGTCGTCATATTCCTTTCAAAGATTAATTTTCATGTTTTATTGCCATTTTTGCAACAGATTTTTTTTTTTTTTTCTGTTTGGTTCTTGATTATCTGATATTTGAGGTTTGGGTACTGCTGTCTTCTTTCCAGCTCCTTGCTTCCTCGCTTTTATCTTCCCTTTCCTTAAAGCGCGAAAACTCACCAAGGAATAAAACAAAGCATCTCCGTGAGGTATAAGGGCTGCACACCACTTACTGGGAGCACCGGTGAAATGATCACATTGCAGAAGGGCAGATTATTACTTTGGGGGCCATTGAGGATGTATTTGTGTATTGAGGCTGAATGAGTGCAACTGGTGATGAAGGCTGTCATGTTGGGGCTGAGTGATGACAGACCCTTGTCATTTGCCCGCATCCAGCTTCATTGCTATGGTGACAATATGCAGTGATGAAAGTTGCTGCTGAGAGTTGGACAGCATCCTCCACAGTTGCAGTAGCCAGCAGCATCTTTGCAACAGCACATTCAAGCTGCTGATGCCCCTTGGTGTTAGAGCAGCACCAAATCTCTAACGACAGAAACTCCATGCAGGTTTTTGGGTATGTGGAAAAATAGCTTCTGGCACCATCGCCAGCCTCAGCAATTTCTTGCATCAGTGACAAAAATTATCTTTACCTGTTTCTATCATTTTTATATGCCTTGTGGTGGATTGCCTTGATTTATTTTGTGTGAAGTGCAAGCTAGGTAAATTGGTACTTACCTGCACAGCGGCATGGGACAGGCATGGGTCTCCTGTCACATGTAAAGCAAACATATTAATCAGCATATAGGTGATGACCGCTTTCGTTAAATATGTGTGTGAGGGGCCCTCGTGAATGGGCTCTTTTGTTTTCAGCCAAACCAGGAGGGATCAAAGGTCAGCAGGAACCCAGAAGCCATCAGTCAGGGCAGGTTTTGCTGTATCCTGGGGTTGTCAGCTCTGTAGTCACTCTGGCAACCTGGGCTTCCAGCCTCTTGCCTTCCCCACCACCTGGTGCAGAAGCAGAGCATCCGTTCTTCCAGTTGCCATAAAAAGATACTGACATAAAGTTGGCATTTGAAATAACATCACAAGCACCACCATATACCTCTTTGTAATAAAAGTCATTTGAGATTGAGATTAGAAAAAAAAAAAAAGATACATTGACTTTTTAGTATCATTTTACAGCATTCCTCTTTAGGATGCATTTTAAGGCTGCAAATTCATTTTTGGATTAGCAGCAAATGGCAACTTGGAAAGAAGCAGCAACACACTGCTAAATCATGGTCTTGAATCTAACGGTTCCCTTTGAAAAAAAATTCTGGTGTGGCATTTATTTCCTTTGAGCAGATTTATTCTCCACCCCCCTCCCCCCAGATGTTAAAGTACATTTGGCAGTAATCAGTTTATCCTTATTAGAAGCTGTAGTAAAAGGCATAGTTGCTGAGTCAATTCAGTCAGTTTACTTCCCCTATTGAGACTTAATGTGTCCCAGTCCCCACCCCTTATAGTGAAAATATCACAGTTATAGGGCTGACAGGAACCTGGGACTTGGTGTAAATTGCTCCTTGGGATTATTCATCTTGCACAAAAAAAATTGTCACTCAGCAACATTCATCACTTCCCCCTACCTACAATGACCAAGTAAACAGTAGGTTGAATTATCAAAGGTAGGAAAAAAGTGGGGGAAAACAAGTTTGCCTAGTCAGAGGTAACTGGGCTTATAGAGCAGGAGAAATAGATGTCAGCTGATGTGCAAATTTCCCACTGCAGTTTAATACTGCTGCTGAAGCTGGAGAGTGGCTCAGTTATCCTTCATCCTGATGGTGCTGCTTCTCATGGCCTGACCTGCAAGAAGAGCTTGGCATCCATACTGGAAAAGCAACTTCTGTGTGGGAGTCTACTGGGCAGCCGACCCTCTGTCGGATCTTCAGGGTGAAATGGCATTTAAAAGGCTACTCAGTTTTTTCCCATTACATGTCTATTTTTTCTAAACCCCCTGAATCCCCTTTGTTGGGAAATATTTCAAAGCAGGATCTTGATTCTTAAATATGATACAGCAAAACCTTTTTCTTCAAAACTTCCAGAAATACAAATAGAGCAATAAAATATGCTTTGTTACTGTCACTTCACCTCCCAACAACAAAAAGCCAAAAATCCTGGCTTGCCAAGATTAACCAAACATCAAAACCTCAAACTTTGAGATTATTTAAATTTTCCAAGTTATCTTGAAAGCAAAACAAAAGCTTCCCTTAGCCCCAAAATATAATGCAGTCCTGATAAGTCCAGAGAAATTTCCTTAGCTGTACACCTGGCTTGTTTTTGCGCCTGGTGTTGGGGTTGGATGGTTGTCTAAATAAACAGTTTAGGTGAAAGGTTTTATCTCAAAGCTGGTACTGGTTATCACACTGCTTCCTCCCCCTCCCTCCCTCCCTCTGATTGTGAGTTGTATAAGATGACTTAGCAAGCATAACTTCGAGTCAATAACCTTTGAATGTTAGTTCAAGGAAGTTGTGCCATAGTAACAACAACAACAACAAAGAAAACATGCAAATTCCATCATAGCCTATTTGAATAAGTGATAATTTGACCACAATTCTGATTTGAAAGAAGAAATACTTGGTAAGTTTTTTCTCCAGGACTCCTTCTTGAATTTGGCCCGGGGGATAATTTTAGTATTTGAAAAGTATGAAAAGATTCTAGGAATGAACTCCTCTTTGTTCTTCAAATCATCTCTCTATTGGGGGTCTTATTTTAAACTTGCTTTAACAAAACGAGATGTTTCATTTGGATAAATTGCTCCAGTCCTGCAGCTGAATTGATCTTGGTGTAGCCCTGGAAGAAGCCACTGTTGACATTTGCGTTTGATGGTAAATGATATATACACCCAAACACAGGACATAAAGAGAGGCTGCCAGGTAACAGGTGGCTTATCACCATCTGTAAAAGCAAACATGCAAACTCCTTCTGGTTCTGCATGAGTGCGAAATCAAAATATGTCTTTGCTGAGCCTATCTTGGTGTGCTGATGGACAACATATAACATGAAAAGAGGAGGAAGGTCTTTGGGTTCTTTGCGACATGCCTTCTAAAACAACCCCCCTTCTATAAGCAGGGAGAGGAAAGGAGGGGGAAGGCATCCAGAGGCTACTGCAAGGCAATGTCACCGCAATGTTGGGAAGCCAGATCACAGAGAGGGGGTGAATGTGGGCATCTCTGCCCTTGTCGTTCGGATTACTGCAGTGCCACGCGCCCAGTTACACAATGTGTAAAAGCGAGGGTTATTTCTAGGACAGATAATTGAACATTAATACTCGTTGACATTGTCGTAGGAATGATATGTCAAGCTGACAGGGCCTATGTGCTTACATCTGCTGATTGGCTGCAGACGAAGGAGATGTTTGGCAGATCAGACCTGGGGCCTTGCCGCTGCTGAGCCAGGGATGATACCAGCCATTAATTGTGAGCTGCCATCTTGGGCTACCACTAAAACAGTGGTTGGGTCACTGCTTCTGGGGGTGGAAGGCGTAGTTTGCAAAACTACATCAATCCCCATGCTGCGTGCACACCTCTGCCTGTGTAAGATTGTACATACGTGCATAAAATGTGTTAAACAAGAGTATCCTTCCTAGTGTGTATGTATGGGTGCTGTTGTTGTCTGAAACAACTGGTTTTCACTAAAGTGAAAAAGGAAGTGAAGTAGATGAGAATCTCTTCAGAAGGACTGAGAGTGTGATCATGTTTGATGAGGTGTTTCTGATTATCTCATAGGAATTAGTTGATATAAAATCCTTTTCAAGGCAGCCTGCTATGGATAAATTAATTACATTGTGATCACTCTTGTCCCCTCCCAGCCAAAATCCCACGGATGGTGCCTTTCAATACCATTTTATAACAAGTCTTTGGAGACCTAATGCCTTTGTCACAGTATTTCTACAGCAAGGCTTTGCTGCACAAGTACTGCTCAAAGTAACGAGAAGCAGACAGCAAACAATTACAGGGGCCTCTGACACCTGAGTCAGTTCTACTTTCTTAAAATAGGGCTAAACATCATGTTTGCAATGTCTCGTGTATAGGTTGGCTCTGCATAAAAGGCTATAAAATAGGGTCCTTGAGAACATCCATTATCACATTTTGGTTAACATCACAGATTTTAAAAATCCCAGTAGTACCAAAGCCATGAAATAAAGCTTTCATCTGTAAAGATCTAGTTTATCTTTGTTATTAAAATAAATGAAGCCCTTACAAAATATATACGTATAATAGTCAAGTTCATAATTTTGTATCATCAAAATGATAAATTCAACTTTTTTTTTTAATTTTAATTTGGTGCAGTCATATTAGAAAGGTTTGTTATAAAACAAGATCAAATGTGTCTGGTTGCTCTTCTTACTTTGTACCTTGTTAGTAGTGACTTTTTTGGTCTTCAGCTACTTTCATTTAGGTCTTTCTGAAAATGAATAATTTTGTTCAGAAAGACAGGGGAAGCAGAGAGGGGGATTTTGAGTTTGGTATTGAAATAATTAATTGATTATAAGTTATTATCCTTGCTAATTATTAATGGCCACCATATCATAACTGTGTTGAAAGCAACATGCCTTCTCAACACTTTTGTTTCCAAATGTGTCAGTTGTCCATTTTGTGGTAGTATCTGTGGAGCCATCAGCACATGCATGTCGTGTGTGTGCAGATTTTGAAGGAGAATGGGCAGATGACAGAGAGTACTCTTAGACTGGGGTGGGGTGGGCATTCGCTTCTTGTGGCTGAGTCTGTTTGGGTTTTTAAAGAGCCCCTTCCAAAATCCCCTGTCCTGGCCTCGTCTGTCCATCACCTTGTAGAAGACACCCACCACAGGTGGTGGTCTTACAAAGATGAGGACATATTCTTTAGACTCCTCAGGTGTTGACCCAGTTCACTGCAGCTATCATCAATATCTAAAGTTACACAGGCACAGACAGGCTTGCCATTGCAGGACTTGTTCCCCCAGCATCAGCTAATACTGAGCCCTGAGAAGTGCTTCACTCCCTGGGTATTCCCACTGAAATGCAAAGTTTTTTCCCACCAATCTTCCATGAAGGAGGATACAGTCTGGTCTGTATTGGTTTTTGAAAGCCAGGTGAAATCAGTGGAAAGCTGCATTGATTTTGGATGGCAAAAAGTTATTTTTTACTGGGGAGTCTTCTCAGTCCAATCAGGTTACCAAGATAAAAGAGTAACGTCGTGGAGACCATACAAGCCTTTTTAATGTGATCTTTATAAGAACAGGAATTGATATGTAGTGAACTTGTGGACAAATGTGTGTTAATTTAGGGTTTAATCTGAAGTTTTAAGGGAGAATCAGGATGTGCTTTGTTCTGGCTCTGAGGACATAAAAATTGCACTTTTTTTGGTTCGTGTCCTTGTACCTACAAATTTCATCCTGGGAATGCATGTCTATTTTATTCTTAAATAATTAGCATTATCATCCAGATTTCTTTGCTAAGTAAGGTAAATAAATAATTAATGTAGTAGTTTTCTTTTGGAGACTGTTAAATTCATCTCCTGGAGTTAAATTTTAGCCCAGGCTGGTCAAAGAGTCTGTATTTCTGCAGAGGTCTGCACCCTGAGACCAATCAAAGGGATTTCACACACTAAATGGGTGTAGATAAGTGAATTCTCTAGTCAGGGAACAGAATTGCTTAGTCAAGTTTGCCAATATAAAAGATGGTTCTGTTATTCATTTATGCAATCTTACTGAAATTGGGCTACTGTAGCAGGGAGCTCATTAGAGCTAAGGAATGAAGGAGGTAATTATGAGGAACTCTCATTTTAGAGGTAAAAATAATGGAGAGTGAACTTGTGGGGATGTAAAAGCTAGGATGGATAGAACAAGAGCACCTGAAATAGCTTGCTGGGTGTTGGGAAGTGAAGCTCAGCTCCATCCCAGGTAAACTGCATTTGAATTTCAACCTCAGATCTGTATGCACTCCTCTTTGGCAGATGTTGAATTGATAATGCCTGTGTGTTAAAGAATTCTGATTGTTTCTTTTGCCACCTTCATGGCTTATGAAAATGCAAGTAGGCCTGTCTAATAAATATTTAAAAGAGTGATGTCTGGATAGCATATAAGCCCATGGCTCTTTGGAGCTCAGATGGGGTTAGTGGGAGGATTGTTGTGGCTGGGAATTTACATGATTTTTAAGAATAAACTTCCAAAATGCTTTTATATTCTTTCTTAAAAGCTGATGTTTGTTAACAGTGTCATGCTCACATGTGCATAGGTTGTTGGTTTTTTTTGCCTTTCCCTCTCTAGATATATAATGAGATTAATACTACAGACAAGATGTTAATGTGTTTTAAAACATGGCAATTTATTATATGAGGAGAAAAAGGGGCCCCATCTCTTAAATTTACTTTCAGTCCAGAGTTAATTGTATTAATAGTAGCAGTTTATTTTCCTTGCTTGTTTTTGCTTTCTCCCTCACCCCATTCTCCCAGGCAGCTGTTGCAGTAGTTAGTGGGGCAAGGAAATGACACTGATCAATTCTGGATCTCCAAATGTCCTGTGAGATTTTAAAGTACATTTCATGCAGTAAGTTAATAGGGCATCTTGTTAGACCCATCTATGCGGACCTCACATATGGGAGTATAATAGCAGGGAGATGGCGTTGTGGAGATGTCTGGGGGAAGGGAGGGCTCTGAGGACCCAGCTCTTCAGCTGGAGCCACAGGGGCAGGCACTGCCATCTTGTCTGATCTTCCTGTAAAACCAACACTACGTCATTGCTCGCCAGTAACATTGACAACTTCCCTAACTTCCCGCTCATTGCGAGCTGCAGGGGCAGACTTGAAAAGAAGGACTCAAGTGGTTCAAAATTCAAAAGGCAAATAGATTCAGAGGGATGTTTATTTATTCTTAAAAACAACTCCCTCATCTAGATAGTAGGGAGCTGTGCCTGACTTGTGGGCTGCTGAGTGGTGTGGAGTTGTTTTGTAGAGTGGTGGTTTTGGGCATTTCCTGGTGCTTGCAAGTGGTGCAGCACTGACAAGGAGTTTGTACTTATTCCAGGTCTGGACATATTCTTGGAGTGATTAATGAAGATTCAGTGAGGAGGATTTAATCGAGATACAGTGATTAAGATGCCTCTGAGTTGTCATTGTGGCCAAATACGTAATGAGACTTACTCTGCATTCACTTTACAAGTAAACTTTTTCTTTCTAAAGCTTCAAAATGTGAGGAAAGCCCCCATCTTCGAAAGAGGAAAACTCACATTGATGCAGTGCATTTCCCCTTTTGCAAAAGGCTTTTTCTTTCCCTTCCCACGACAAAGAGGCTTAATTTTTTATTATTTTTTTTTTTTAGCCGATATAAGGAGAGAGGGAAGAGGGGAAGAGTCATTAAAATGCAGTTCATTCAATTACATCCCATTATATGTCTTCTTTATTGCTTTTCTATAGTTTTCATTGCACCTTTAATAGTATGCCTGGTCAGAAAAGGTGAGCTGGAATGTGAACACATTTGGCTGCTGCTGCTGCCAGTGCCTACGAGCTGTGCTCGAATCCCTGTCCCAGTAGGTTTTAATGTCCCCACAGACTGCTGGCAGCCTGCTTCCAGCTGTGGCAGGCATGATGCAGTGAATTGCTTTTGAATGTTCTTTACTCAAATAGGCAGTAATTACAAGCTTAAAGAGGTTTAGTGGTCCAGTAAACTACATAATCACCCCTGAATTAGCCTGGGCTCATCAGTTGCAGTCCAGCAACCTCAAGACTGCTGTTTGTATGCAGGCTTTATCACGTAGCAACCTGAGCAGCAGGTGTGGAACAGCAAGAATCCCCCATAAACACAACTGTCTACTGGGGACAATGATCTCTAATGAGATGAGGCTATAGCATCACTGTAATTTAAGTGGGAAAATTAACACCAGAGAATGTGCACTACTTCCAAGAGTCTCTGCTTCTTTGGAGAACAGTGGTTTTTTGCTGGCTCGGGGTTTTTTTTTTCTTCTCTTTTTTTTTTTTTCTTTTTTTCTGCATGTATTTTTAAGCTTTTTTTTTTTTTTTTTCTTTTTTTTTTTTTTTTTTTTTTTTTTTTTTTTTTTTTTTTTTTTTTTTATGAAGAACACATTGTGTTTTTGCTTATAAGCTGAGTGGGCTTTATTCTTGTACAAGGATATGTTGTGAATATTTAATGGTGGACAGGGCATCTGTTCAAGGACTTTCCATGCCAACAAAGCAACATTGCAAAATAGCAGCTTTATCTTTTCATTTCCATCCTCAGTGATGGTTGGGTTGTTTTGATTTGTTGGTTTTGTTGTTTTTTTTTTTAATAGAAAATGTTTGAATGTAAAGCTCTCCTTGTCTTGGTGTTGAAGATCAGCACCTCGACACAGTGGTTGCCTTGAACTCTGAGTGACTGCTTGATTCTTTCACTGAAAAAAGGTGGCAGAGCTTATGGCAGAAGACTTCCCAAATTGCTTGATGACTGCTCCCAAGGGTGCTGTCAGTCCCAAAAACCTGCCTAAAGCTCCTGCTCCATCCTAAAGTCTGCAGTTGATATTAGAGACCCTTCTGAATACAACAACCCCCCATCAACCTGGTCACTCCAGTGCATAGGGTAGGGGAGATAGACATAGGGGAGCTTACAGAGGAAGCTCCTGATGTGCTGAAGACAGCTTGAGAAAGAGAGCAAAAAGTACAAAAAAAAAAGCTTTTGTCTCAGCTCTGTGGGATTGCAACTGCTGGCATTTCCCAAAGACTGCAGTTATTTCTGAGCCCACCTGTTTAGTAAGTCATTTGAGGTAGATAAGGACAGTGACTTATTGCTGAGAAAAGGCTTCTGGTTAGGGAATATTTACCTGAGCTAATCTGTTTTAGGCCAGATCTAAAAACAACTGCAGCACTCTTACAGTGTTATCAGGTAGTCAGGATTTCCCGTAGCAAGCTGGGACAGGGATATTTTTCCCTTCTTCCCAAAAGCCACTCAGTCACCTAGGAGAGGCAGGGATCCACCTTCCTGCCTATCCATGGCCACTTGATAAAGATGTTGGCTTAACTGAAAAGCCAGGTTTCAAGGATGTGAATTTTAACTCTAATATAGTTGGCAGTTGGATGATGCATTATCCTCAGCTCCTTTGGTGTTACTTGGCTGTAATATTTCATTGTTTTCAACCATGTGCTGTGCTGAAGAGACTTTTGCTGATCTTTTGGATGCAATTTTTCTTTTAATACCCTGTCATTATTTTCAAACTTTGGTTGAGCAAAATGTAATAATAATAAAGAGAAATGGGGCACGGGATGGGAAAGCACAAGGCCCATGTTATATTAACACAAATAATCTTGATGCTAGAGCAAAAAATAATTTCTTAAGTCTATTAAGAGAAGTGAATGTGCTTGTGCAAGCACTGTGTGTGTGTTTCTGCATGCACATACATACCGGCACCAAGGGAATGTTTAACATGAGAAAAGCTCCACTCAATTACCCAGGTATGGTGTGGGAGTGTCTGCATAGACTCAGCTTAAACTGGAAACTGGTAGGAGCCAGAGTAAGCTCCAAACACTGAGAACTATCAGAGTGTCTCGAAAAGGAAATAGCAGAAGCACTGTTTGAACTAGCTGAAGCTCCAGTGGTCAAGGCAATGGGTAATAATATATGGTATGGAAGGAATACTGTTGTAGAAGACAGGGGTTAGATTAGATGAGTTAAAAGGTTTTTACATTTTCTGACTTCTGTAATATCCTGTGAAAGGGATGATCTGAACTCTTTTTCATTAATCAGTGCACGCATTATGAGTGATGGGAAGTATTGGCAGTGCATCCCAAGCCATACCATGTCTCTCCACCAGCATTGGAAAGGATATTTTTGTTAGCAAAAGCCAAAACTTGTTCATGGACAACTCTTGCAAGAAAATTATTTACAAAAGGGCAAAAGGAAAAAAAAAAAAAAGCATAGAGCATTTTTTTTTATCAGCATAAACTTCATTAAAAAGTGTTACTGTTGCCAGTATCATTTTCCCTGCTTCTTAAACTCCCACAAATAAAACATCTCTTCCCCAAACCCCACTTGCAAAACCAACCCAACCTCTGTTTAATCAGGTTGTGCTGTGAACACATGTTCAGATGTTACAACTTTGGGGGTATTTGCTCTGTATTTTCCACTCTGTGTTTGCCTTAGGAGAGTCAGATTCTGACTCCTTTCCTCACCTTTTTTATTTTTTGGCAGGGTTGCCAAAGCAGTCTGCAAAACCTTTTGTAAGGGCAGTGATGGGCAGTGTCTCAGAGGCTCATCGTGTAGGAATGTGCTGGTGCAGAAGTTGAGGGGCAATGTATGGCCCTCACTGTAGTGATATATGGGTGCAGCGTCCTGTCATGTTGCATATTTTGGTGCATTTTTAACTTTACAAGTCTGTAAAGTTAGACTTAGCACGCCTGTTGAGTTTTGTGTTCCTAGTTTGCAGTTCAGTAACTGGCAGTACAAGGATTTATTAATAGCAATGCTATGAAAAAAAAAATCATACTGTGGGGATATTAAACTATTATAAGTTGAGGAAATATTTGCTTTTGAAAAAGGAAAAGGCTGGCTTTGTCTGCAGCCTAACTGTGTCATATGGACTGTGTTTTCTTGCTGTGCTGAAAAAGCAACGAGGAGTTTTAAATGCCAAAGCCAGCTCACACTTCAACAGCATTATCGGTCTGACTCACTGCTCACAGCCAAGGAAAAGACTATGCAAACTTTGCACAGGCTTTTTTACCTCCCAGCCTCATAGATGCATTTCTAATAAAACAACTTCCTTCTTGCTGTTTAGTATTTCCGCCAGCGTGTGAGCCAGTCCCGTGGGATAAACAAGATCGAGTTTGCAGCTTCCGAGTTGAATTTTTTTTTCCACTTCCCCCTCCCCCCCCCCAGCAGGTCACCTCAACTTGGCAACTTTTTACAGCCTCGCCTGAATATAAAGCAGCTTGCCGGGATGATCTATAAACTGATTCACACAGCCTGCAAAATAGGCAAGGGGACTCCACACGTTCTCTTTATCGCTCCCCCTAAATACACTGGTGGCCGACAAAGAAAGCAGGTTCCAATCTTGTGACTTTACAGATAGTGATCCAACCATTTTTTGGCTACTTTGCGAATGCAGGAACCCCCATTATTCTTTCAGAGGCTGGCATGTGTGAGGATCCAGGACTCGACTGCTATAAATTCAAGCTCTGTTCTTAGACTACACCATGCACTTCTTTTGTAATGCAAATGGCAGGCACAAAGTGTCCCTTTGATAATGTGCAGTCAGGAGACAAAAAAAAAAACCAACCAACATTCACTGCAACAGTAAAACTAATTCATAAAGCTCGGAGACAATAGGAAAGCATTATGTAGATAATAATAAAAAAATAATATAATTTCTTGTAGATCAACTTGATCACTAATGTAAACAGTTCAAATGCAAACTAGGAGGAGACGGGAAAGGGAGAGACCCAAATGGCTGCTCTGCTGCCTTAGCTAACCCTGGACAAATTTGGGTAAAGCAAGGTTTTTGAGTTCAGTATAAAACCAATGTGCATTTTATCACTGGAGGGCTGAACCTTGGACTTTATTCTGGTTACTGTGTTAGGTGTATGCTGGGTTGCTCTTCAAAAATGAGAAAATAATAGTGTTGGGTTTTTCTATTTTTATTTTGAGTTTAGACAACATCTTATAGACGCTCCTGAGGGCATAATTTTTTTTGAGGGGGAGGAGGGGGGAGGTGTAGGTTCTCTCCATCACCTATCAGTGTTTATATCATAGGTCACCTCTCCTCGGTGTATTACACTGAGCTCTAGAGGAGGCAAAAGGGTATAGAAAGGAGACTTCCAGAACTAACGTTCTGTGATCCTGTGATTTTCAAAATGGCATGGTCAGCCAAGCAGTGGTGCTGACATGATAAGGGAGATGTTGGACAGTTGACTTATAATGTATCATGCAACATATTTTTTTGCACGGGGAATTGCTACTGCCACTGTGCTATGAGGTAGGACTGGTTGGCAGTGTTGGTCTTGAGGTGGTTTGGAAGTCATCTGGGAACAAGAAGGGGTGACTGCCTCCTCTTATCTCAGCAGTAAACTCTGGGCAGGATTATTTTCAGATTATTTTTTTTTACTGCCACCATTACGATGCACTGCTATGGCAGGCAAGGCAGAGAGGGAAGGAGTGTAACTGATACCAGGTTACAGATAAGATAAACTCTATCGCTGTCCTGGCATCCAGCATTTGCAGCCTGGGGTGGAAAATTGGAGGAAAAGAGTATGTTTGGACAAAGGGTATCACAAAGAGACAAACTTGGATGCTTTCCATCTGTATCTACTGGAGGCTTTACCCAACATTTGTAGTCAAAGGTGGTTAAAAAAAAAAAAAAGTCTTAATGATTGTTTTGCTAAAAATTATCTCAGCTGCATTAAAAAGGTGCTTTAATTAAGACTGCTGCTCTCTAAATACCATTCATAAAACAGTGACGAGATAATATGATGGAAAGTTATATTTTTCTATCTGTCACTTTGATTTCTTTGTTGCTGCTAAAATGACTGCTCTGACTCATATTTTGCATAGTTATTTTTACCTTTTCAAATGTTCCTTAACTGTTCATATTACCCTGGGCAAATCCCCCAGGGATAATTTTCATTTGCATGCAGACTTTGATGGTGTTATTAAGCAATCACTTTCTGTACTAAGTCATTATTAAAAGTAATACCACAGAGCCTCAAAAACACATTAATGGTGCCAAACAATCCACATTTCAGCACTAGATTTATGGGAAGGGAAAAGTACTAGGTCTCATACCATTCAGTGGATGCTGCTCTGTAGTGCTGTAGCAGCAGCAGCATAAACAGAAAATACCAGAGCCAGATTCAGTCTTATCTATTGTAGTCGGTTGTCAGCATTATTCTTTCAAAAGGCTTTTTTTTTTTTTTTTTAACCTGCCTGCTTCCTACTTTATTTTCCCTCCTTGTATTTACCCTTTTCCTCTGGCCTTGGCAAGAAAGTGTGTATGCAGTCCTCCAGTACACACAAGCTGGGCTGGTTCTGGGAAGGAGGGTCAGCCTTCCCATCTGTAATCACCGTTTTATGGCTTTCACTCGAGGTGTTAATGCAGATCAAATGGAAAACACTCCAGCAAGAGCGTTACAGCTTCTCCTGCTGCCCTGCATACGGTCCCAATTGTTAATTCTGATTATAAGACCTGAAGGTAATGCTGTTTGCTTTCCTAATGCACTGCAGCTCTCCTGGTGGTCCGGCGTCTCTTTTCTCCAATTCCCATCTTGATCAATTGTTTGCAAATAATTAAGCTTTTAAGAGATAATGATAGGAGCTAATGTACACAAAAAAGTAAAGGTCTCAAGTCACTGTTTATTGAACAGTGGTACGATTTGCTTTGGTATCCTAAAATGATCTAGAGTGATAGGTGGACTTACCAACTGGAGTCAGTGTGGTAGTTTCAGACACGTTTCATGTATGTTTATATGTTTACATGTCTATATATTTAATAGAATCATAGAATATCTCAAGCTGGAAGGGACCCATAAGGGTCATCAAGTCCAACTACATGCTTTTCACAG
The DNA here is from genome assembly GCA_024611195.1 of Ceyx melanurus. Classification (NCBI taxonomy): domain Eukaryota; kingdom Metazoa; phylum Chordata; class Aves; order Coraciiformes; family Alcedinidae; genus Ceyx; species Ceyx melanurus. Next base: position 26,833 of record JANHGL010025071.1, on the reverse strand, counting down.
GACTAGCTAAAAAGAAAGAATTTCACAAAAATTTATATACAATTTAAAAAAAGTGCTATATTTTATGCATACACATGCAAATGTAGTATACATCTGTATGCAAATATATCTACATTTATATGTATGTGTCTTTGTCCCTTTAAGTAATCATTAAAAGGCTTTTGAAAGGCACCTGTGATTATTATATGGGTAAAATAAAGACTGAATTTCCTATTTCTTCATAAAATGGCAGTTCTCAGGGTTTCCCAATTTCTCTCCCTTGCAATGTGATGCCTGTCTTTGCCTGTAGCACAGGCCTTCCTAGCCCTGTGGGTGGGAATGAAACAAGGCTTTGAATGTTTTTATAGCAACCTAGCCTGTGGCGTTCTGATTCTTTGTCAAGTAATTTTTATTATTTTATTATCATACAATCCATGGAAAGCTTATATAATAAGGATGCCCAGCATTTAAGATTATTTTAAATCACACCACATCATAATTAAAAAGCCTGCTTCATTGTGAACTTTTAGCTAAGAGAGATTAGCTACGTGAAATTCCAGGCTGTTATGTGATTATGGCAATTACAGATTTATCAGGAAATAAAAAAATTATGCTGTACTAGACTATGAAAAAAAATAAATAAATCAGATAACCTTAAACCTACTTCAGTTTGAGCAGTTTGGGGTTTGGGACTTTAAAAACTATTATTTTTACAGTGACTGTATTATTCTGATGGCTAATTTTATCCAGTCTTGTCTGTTTGGAAAAAAAAAAAATCCAAAACAATTGAAAACTGTTTAATGGAGACAGAGTTCTCAATTCCAATAGCTAGAGGCTGTCTAGTAATTATTGCTTGCTGCATGAAATTAGACACAGTTTGTTCAATTACTTAAAATTAGATCACATATAAGGTGGCAAAGCGAAATAAAAAAAAAGTGTCCTCGCTTGATAGCAAAGTAATGAAATGGGAAGTAAACTATAAAGATGAAAATTTTACAAATCACTTCTTTAGTTTTTTTTCTTTTTGTAAGGGAAGCAAAATGTTATGTTCAAATAGACGGGCATAAGTCAAGTTGTGGATGAATGTGTACATAAGGCAGATGACAAAATTCATGCTCTATTTTTGCATGTGTAAAATGTAATTTACCCATAAATAAAATAAATAAAACCATCCCTTTCCCTGTGTCTTGCACTTTGCAAATATGGAGCTGTTTCACTTACATACTGTAAATACAGGGGGTAGTTTACAGACATGCAGCTTATCTGTGGACTTTCTGTCAACAAAATTGTATTTAAAAAAGAATTAGGAAATTCCCCCACGATTTTTTAGTGAAAAAAAAAATAAAATGTATCTTTGAGAGCTGATGACCATAGTAGTGGGCTTTAAAATGAAGACATTGGGCAAAGGGAAATTATGGGAGTTACAACAGAAATACCTATTTGTTAAAGTGAGGTGATGCAGGCATGTGACACAGCCATTAGATGTCAGATTATGTGGTTTACATGAATATATAAACTCTGCTAAATAGTTACAATACCAATAAGCTTGTGGAATTTTACGAGGCTTTAAATTCTTATACTTTACAAAGTTTTAGTTTACATCTCCTGTAATATTGTAGTATTATGGCAAAGAATATATCTCAAGACTATGGGAATGTTTTTGGGGGAAAAAGGATGTCATAGACTTTGCGACAACCAACTGCTAAATGGGATGTCAGGATATGTCTTACCAGTTATATACAATATACTGAAATGTTATTAAGTACCTTGCAGCAGACTATGTCTGAATCCTATGTGTACTGAGACTTGAGGTCAGGAGCTGAGCTGGATCTCTAAACAGGGTTTTTTCCTGGGAGTTGTTACTTTGAAATATTTGTTTCCTTTTGAGACAATTACAGTTTAAAATTGAGAGAAAAGACAGAAATGCTATTTCTAAATTTAAAACTTGGATGTGTATTTTGCTGTTGATTTACTAAGCAATCTTTATTCACACAGAAGTTATTTTTCTGAGAAAGCAATAAAGTTCTCAAAAGAAACATGATTTTTAACATGATCTTCAATTAAACCAGTATTTCTTTTCTGTCTCTTAGGATTAGTGCAGCAGAGCTATGTTAATGTCAGGCAAAAATGTGCTGATTGTTGACCTTGCATTGGCCTGTGTTCAAAACCCAGGCATTTGTTTATGTTCAGGATGCTGATCTTACTTGCAAATTATTTTGGAGCACTGGCAAGATTTGTCTTCACTATCTCAGAAAACATGAATGTGTTTTAGTTTTACAGAGAAGTGCTTTATCACATTCTTTATTGTTCTGTGAAATACAGAAGGAAAAGTAAAAGTGAAAAAAAAAATTGACTCTAATTGGTCATTTGAGACAAGTGCAAAAACTTTCAACTAAGGCAACAAATACCCTTCTTGAGTATCAAGGTACTGCCAATATCCAAAGTAGTTATTCTCCACTTCACTAATCTTTATAATTGGCTTGTCCCTTACTGCCATTAATTAAGTTATGTAGTAGCCCATTAATAATGAGAAAAGAGTGACACACCTCAACATTTTCACCTTTTAATAATAGATGTCACGCTTCTGTTTTGTTTGTTTTGGGTTTTGTTTTGTTTTTATTTTTATTAATAAAAAGTAGGCAAAAAGCCCACATTGTTTTACATATGAATATTTATTTTGGTGTCTTATAGCACCCTTACCCTTCAGAAGAACAGAAAAAGCAGTTGGCACAAGACACAGGGCTCACTATACTTCAAGTGAACAATTGGTAAGTAATTTTCCTTAGTGTTTCTATGTGGCGGCTGTCACCCTCTGGCTAATACTTTGCATTTTTGAGGACACACCTTGCCCTCGTCTGCTTCTCTTGCCATCATTTTATTGATGCAAAAGGGATATATGTGGGTGAGTGATTCCATTTATGGAATCTAGGAGAAAACTTGCAGAAAACAAGTTGGTTTTATTTTCCCATTATTTGGGCAGATCTCAGCATGTTCACATTTGGGTATCAATCCTTCTTCAGGCTGAGCATGTGTCTGCTTCAATAGGAGGCCACATCCATTCTGAGAACTTTGGTCTTGGAAGAAGTTGAGATGTTGGTGAAAAAAAGGAGGCAGTTGGTCCTGTCTCTGCAGAGCACCTTGTTATTTGTTATATGCTTTTTTTTCAATGCTATTAGAGGTGTTCTTCTTTTTGACTGACATCCTTCTATCTCTTTACTGGTTTGTTTTAAAAGTCCAGTTTTTGAAAGGTTTAAACTCTGAGGATAATCTGACTCTTTGCTGATGAAGTATGGTGTGGAGTAATTTTGTTTATTCCATCTAAGAGTTGCTGGAGCTCCTGATGTGTTGTAGGAGTGATATCTTTGAAAAAAAAAAAAGAGTTTGTGTGCTGTTTCTGCTGTGGATTTTGGGTTGCTAATTGCGGAGGATCTAGTGAAGGCAACCAGTGAAAATTACTTGTGATTGAAGTATAAAAATACAACAGAGAACTCTTAAAGAAGAAAAAAAAAAGTTTGATTCATTACACTTTGTTACTGCATCAAAATGCAGGTTTCTCTCACTGAGAACAAGTGTCATATTTGAAGTGTATTGCAATCTAATACCTTGTAAAACTAAGTGTATCTAATTAATTGTCCTAATATTTTTAGATTAGTGTTTATGATGGGAAACCTTACCCTCTTTGAAATAATACCCAGAAAATGGCCAAGGGAAACAGCAAGCCTGCTGGGGAAAAGAATAACAGTTTGCAGACAAAAGTGTTGGGGTTTTTTTCTGTTCAATAAGTGTCAGAGATTAATATTACTGAAGCTCTGATTACATGGCCTAATCCATTTTAGTGAATAAATTTGGTCTTGATGTCCATTGCACCTACATTAACAAACATTCCTCTTTTAGAGAGAGTAGGAGCCTATGGGGGAGATTTCAGATATATTAAAGCCCATTACAGAAAATGTAATTTCTGTCAATATAATCCCATGTATTCTTCAATTTAGTACTTTAGAGATAACAAGCTACTTACAATATATTTGCCTTTGGAGGATTAATTTACAAAGTGCACTATCTGGGAGACGCAGGCAGGCTCACATAAGCATAGCTTGTAAGGGTTATCAATTTCTGTGACCCCCACAGCAGCCCTGGGAGATCAATTTTTTGAAGCCCTTTAAGACACTGAATAAAGGAATATAGCAAACACTTAGTGCATGTTAAGTATGCTTCCAAAATACTTACTTTAAAACTGAGGAATAAAAGCCACTAAATGTAAAATATGTGTCGTAAGGAAATGTATAACCTGTGGTATTTTGGCTCAACCAGGAAAAATTAGTGTTTACTTCAGCTTTATGTCCTCCAACTGCCATCGAGGCAATAGCCTAATTGATATGGTTGTCCTTCAGTTTAACGATAGGTGCTTTGGCCAGATGAGAAGCTGCCTGTTTTCATCAGAGGTCTTACTTAATGATGGGCTGGAGCAAGCATGTGCTGCTTTGGAGGAGTCCAGGAGCGTAGGATTTGGTGTGGGCAAGTGTGTCAGTATAGAATGGGCCATCAAAGAAATTTTTCAACATGATGAACATGAGATGCTTTGAACTAAAGCTGGTGGAATTTCTCCCAAGTGATTTTCCAGGGTGTTTTTCAGTGCCCATGTTGCCTCGGATTTGAGGAGTTCTTACTTTGGCTTATTGTCAGATGTGTTTTTATAAGTTCCTTATGTGCAAGGAGAAAAAAAAAAAGAAAAGAAGGGGAAAAAAAAAGTAGGTCAAAATGCATTATAACTGAAGACTTGTGGATGTAGGGCAGGCTTCCTCTGCTTGAGCTAGTTTGGTAATTCTGCCGTGGTGTTACAATTGTATAAATTATTGAGACAATTGCTTTTCCCTCCCCAGCCCCATGAAGACTTAACACTGTAGAGACAATTGTGGTTTTCTTAAATCACAGGTGGTGGGCAGAGATGCCAAAATATGGTGATTTGGCCCCTGCTAAATGTAAGGAGTAAGGGGCCTGTGAAGCTGTGGCTGAGCCTGATAGTTGCACACACACGTGCATCCTCAGGGAACATCCAACCATGGAGTGACCAACAAGCTGTTCATCTCCTCCCAAATCCTCAGGGATTATGTGGCAACCCTCTCACAACCTTTTGTTGAATTCCTTTTCTTCTAACACTGTATATAGGAGAAGAAACTCTTCTTGCCTAAATTGTTGCAGAGAAGAGCTAACATTGTTTCTGGTTAGTTTAGCCTTTCTTCAGTGGCCTCATAAGTCATTCAGCCACAACTTGCAAAAAATTTTGCCTTCCTCCTTAGATTCTTCCAAACTTGTTAACACACATGTACATTTTTGTATTAATGATGAGTCATTGTAAATCACTGTTGCAGAGATTAAATAAAATGCTGAAGGGCAGGCTGGGTGCAGATCAGTCATAAATTATTGGCAGCAACACAGCATGTGGGAATACATGAAATGTGCATGAAAAACATAAACTCATGTCTGGTAGCATGGTCGTTAGCCCAGACTGGGAATGCTGTATTTTCTGGATGGAATTAGAAGTTTGCCACAGAGCAGTCAGTGAAGAGAGCATTTGTTTTCTGCAAATTGAAGGCATTTGAACAATTTTTTTTTTTATGTAATATTTTGAATGCCTTTGCAGTATATACTAGTTGCATACTTCCACTGTGTGCTGTAATATAAAAACGGTGCTTTTCACATATGGTCTGCCCAGTATTTGGGCTCTCTAGGTTAATGCACACAACTCCTATTGATGGTCATCACAGGAATGGGGTGATGATGTAAGATGTGACAGAAAATGTACCAGTGGTAGGGCACAAGTCTTTAAAAATACCACAGTTTTAACTTGACCCTTTTTCCTGAGTCATTTTATTTTTTTTTTTAATAAGTAGTGAAATAATCCATGAGGAGGATTTTTCCCTTTTTTTGTTTCGTACACCACTATTTTACTTGCAAAGGGCCACTGTTGCCTCTTAGGACCACCTTTTTTTGCCAGAGTCGGATGCTTCTATTGTGGCAAGAGGCCACAACTACCCTGTTGCCAAAAAACACCCATAATCTATGTCAGGTATGAAAGTAGCAGAGTTCGAGATGTTATTAGTCTAAATGAACACTTTAGGTTTCTATCTTGTTAGTCATTTAACCCCACAGGAGTTTGGGGTTCGAAGCATGATAATGTGAACTAGATAGTAGGGGCACTTGTATGAGCTTGACAGTGTTGCATATATGGACATGGAAGGGACCTGACCAGGTTCAGGTTAATAAGGGGATTTTCCCCGGTGATAAAAGCTGTGATTGAAATATCCAGGCAGTGTGATCCAATCACTTCTTACCTCAGCTGAGACCCAGCCAGGCTATATTGAACCATCTATAATGGTTTTTTTTTTTGTTTACTACATCCCAGCTGAATCTCTTCCCGTTAAGAACTAATGGTAAATAATTACTGGTGGTACTCTATGGAGAAGAGAGAGAAATTCTCATCAAGCACTGCATTAGTTATGTTTTAGGAAAATGTAGGTAGACACATATAAATGTGTGTATATTTGTGGAATAATGTGCCTATATAACCTCTCTACATGTACATGTTTGTATGTGACTACCTCTCTGAACAGTGTTGCATAGAAATGCATTAAAATGATCTTAAAAGTAAAGATAACATTTGAAAAGCCAAATCCTTAAATCTCCCGCCTTTTATTAGGTGTTTCCATTCTGCATTTTCCAAAACACCCTTCTGCTATCTAGGGCACAGGCCAGACGATGGAGCAGCTAGTCAATATTTTATCTTACCCTCATTCTTCAGTGCTTCGTTTGTTGAGTTGTATTCAAACCATGCTTGAAGATGGAATTAATAATTACTGCTGGGCTTTCTTATGGCACTTACTGATGCAGTATGCAAGTCCTTCCCTGACCTCTATTTAGACAAATATATGCATACAAGGTTGTGGGTCAGAATATTTTTACAGGTCCCCTGCAAAAAAGAGAGAACTCGTGTCCTGGTTCACCAGTGAACAAGTGAGGCTCAGGGAGGTCCAGATCCAGCACAGCAACTGATTTTGGATTGGTCTGGGACTGCAAGATAACTCAAAATGTCATCAAGTTATCTACATTTATGTCCTAATGATCTTCCAAAACTCCAAGTTTCAGTGGAAACTCCCAAGTTTTGAGTGCCTTGATGTCTTACATTGCCAAACTCCAATGTTGGGTGTGGCAGAAAGATGCAAAAAAACAGTGACTACTGGTGAAAAGTGTGGGTTGATGATTTGCTTGGTAGCTCCTCAGCACTTCGAAGCAGCAGCAGACCTGAAAGCTCTTGTCTAGTACACCATTCAGCTGCTTCAGCCAGGACTGCTTTGCTCTTCTTGCTGTTTGCTGCTTTATTTGTTCATCTTGGACAAATCATTGTTAGGGTGGCTGAAGCATTGGGCCCTATAAAAAATTGTACTGTGAGCTGGTAACTGAACTATATGCATATAAAAGAGATCAAAGAGGTGGGTGCAAGCAGCTCTAGTAATATAGTTTCGTAACTCTCTGAGTTCTTAACTTTATGACCTTGGCTTCTTTAAATGTCAATTTTATGTACAATTTCCTAGGTTTGCAAAACAAACAAAAAACCCCAAACCCAAGCTGCAACCAAAGACACTGGAAAAAAAAAAAAGATCCAGCCATGTAAATTTCCCTAACTTCATTCTTGGAGACAGATTAAGTTATTTTTGGTGAAACCTTATAAGGAATAATTTTTTAAAAGGCTCCAATACCAGTCTGAAGCTATATAAGTTTGAAAAATCTGAGATGGGTTTGCAGTGGGAAGTCCAGACCACTTTAGTGTACATAGCACAGCCAATGCAGGTCATAAACACCCAGAAATACTTAATTACTCTTTTAGCTCCATCACAACTCCCTTCTGGTTGGAGATTTTCTGCCTTCATTTCTTTGCTTGCAGGTAAACATAGTGGTAGAGCTTTGCTGTAGTAGCTGCACAGGGTAGGGGATGAAGAGCTTTGCCACGGCACAGGCAGGCAGAGTAGCATGGCAAGGATGGGAGGATTTTGTACTTCTTAGAGGGGATTGTTCCCCATCACCCAGGAATGAATGGGGAGCACCACTGCAAAGGGTGTCCTTCTGCTCACTGGTCATGCCAAGCCCGTCTTGAAGATGGCAGGGTTATGGATGAAGCGGATGGGGGAAGATGCTGATGGGGTAGGTGGGGAGGGACGCTGATGGGGTGATGCAGATGGGACCAGATGCAGATGAGGCAGATGAAGAAAGCCCCTGCCTGCCCCTCCACAGAGGTGCAGGGGAAGGAGGAGAGAATTCATGGCTCTCTGCCTTTCTACCTTCTGGAGAACACTCCCCAGGCCTCTCTTTTCCTGCTGTGTTTTTTTTTACCATAGCATGCCTGGAGTTCAGTGCATCTAAAGCACACCCCAAACGGTTCCAATACAATTCAAGTAATTATGTTGTAAGGTGATGCCCATGAGTTGAGCTCCACATCAACCCCTGAAGGGGATGGAAAGGCTCTTTCATGGGGTTGGGTGTTTAGTGCAGACATCATCTTCTTTCTGTTTCTTCGCTGAGGGTGATACTCATCCCGAGCAAAGGCCAGCACATGACCAGTACACCACTTTAGTCCCACTTAAGCACTATTTTTAGGGTGTAAGTGGGGGAGGAAGCTGGTGGGGAGGGCGCATAACACAAGCAGGTGCTGGTCCTATACGCTGGGGTGGATTTTCACCCCCTCTACCTACCAAATCACAGGCTATACAATAAACAGGAAAGGTTTTTGATTTTCTGCTTTGCAGGGCACATCACATGCAAGGTTTATTCATCCTAGGTGAATAAAATACCGGCTTGTTTTCAGATATATCTGTTACTGCTTTTGTTGTAGTAAACAGATTAAGCAAGAAAAGGTCAAGATGCAATTTGAATCTGTGTAAGAACATAAGAAATACTTTTCTCAGTAATCAGATACAATAAATAGAAGTACTTATTTATTTGTAAATGTTAAAACATTCACAAATTATCCTCTCTACTTCAGCAATGCAAATTTAACTGTGAAATTTTTGGAAAATGTTTACTTTTCCTTATGTGATTCAAGAATGTATATACAGATGTTACTTAAACACTGTTTTGTTAATGGGAGTACATGCAAAACAAGATAAAATAGAAATTATAAATAATATAGGTTTCAAGTTTAATGGATGCTTATTGTTTTCTTTTCCAGAGTAAAATCATAAAGTAGATGTTTGGAACATGAAAATTGTCCTCCCAAAACAAAACAGGAAAACTATTAAAGTCTCTCACTAAGTGAATTGGTATACTATTTGAGCAATTTGGAATATGTGTGGTAAATTAGCTGTTCTAAACATACCATGTGCCAGGCTTTTCAAGCAAATTTTTACATGGAGGTTTCACTAAGTCTTAGATAATTGTTATACCTTTCACCTTGAATGCCAATTGTAATAATAGTATTACATCTGTAGTCTATTTCTCTGTTCTTAAATTACAGCAATCAGGAATACACACCAAGTAAAAACCTATATAGTTACTCATAAGAAAATATTGAAATCAGACCAAAAAAATGTTTAGCTTGCATATTGCCTTAGACAGCCCTGGAGAGCTGCCAGGAAGCTAAGGTATTATTAGAAAAGCTGAGCAAATAGCTTACAGGGGGAAGAGTTGTGAATTTAGAGCCATCAGGTACTGCTGTATCACTGGATTTTAGGCCGTTTTTTGGTTTTAAGTCAGTAAAGCCATTTAATAATACAATGTGCTGTTTTAAATATGGGGTTTGGTTTGGCATATGGCTTTAAGGAGCTGTGATACAGTTATGGCATGAAACATGGATGTTTTTCCAGAAGAGGCAGATGCTTGGCGGAGGTGGGTTAAGAGCTTTTTGGGAAAATGGTCCCTGTGGCTTCTGGGACTTCAGGTGAAGCAGAGGAAGGGCTTTTGACCTGGGGAGCTGATAGACGCTTGCTTCATCTAGCCTTGGCAGTGTTTGTGTATCCCAATCTGTCCCAAAACAGGGGTCACCCTGGCCAGGAGAAACCAAGGGGAAAATGTTTCCTCTAACCTTTTCTCTGACAGTCCCTGGATTCAGGCTGGGGAAAAACAGTAGAGAAAATTCCACTTATTTCAAGAGCAAACAAGGAATTATTTTGCATGAACTAACAGACTAATTAGTGGTATTAAAAAACAAACAAACAAACAACAACAACAAAAAACAAACCAACAAAACTGATGTTATAGCATTCACACAGATACTTTTTTGAGTGAAAGTTTAATTCCCACTGCAGAGCGTCACACAGTGCAAACAGGGTTTACCTGCCAATAGTCTTAACTAAAGAAAGGCACTCAGCAATTGAGAAGCTAATATGTAGCTAAAAAGAAGCAAACCCTCTTTTTCTCTGGGGCTTAGATCTTCTTCTGGGATGGTTTTGTACCTAATAAACTTTTCTTCTAGTCAGTGCATTAGTATTCTGTAATGAATGTGCTGTCAGTTGTCAGGGAAATAAGATGAAATGGCTCCATGAAAACATTTGCCGTTCACTCTTTTCTCCACTCCTGCCCTAGCATTGCTCTGCAGGATCAGTGTAGGGGTCAGAAGGCTTTGTTTACTATTTTTTCCTTAAAAAGGCTGAGATTCAGGTATGCACTGTCTCAAAACAAAAGTTTGCCTTTAAAAGAAAAACAAACCAAAACATCCAGGACAGTATTGTGTTGTGGAAATACTGTTTGTGGGCAAGGGGAAGGAGGGCTCTGTACTGCCTCCTGTAAATGCAGTTCTCGGGACTTGATTTCTTTTTTAGTGCAAGGGATGCTTCTGTCACAAAAAAACACCCTCCACATATAAAAAAAAACCAACCAAACAACCACACATATATATATATATATATATATACATACTATCATTGTATTAAAAAAAAAAGAAGAGGAGAGTAATGGTTTGTCATTACTTTGAGAGTCAGGTTTTGGTCTATTCTTGTCATAGCTATCTGAAGTGTGTTTACATATAGTTTGCCTTTCTGGTATTTTGTGCTTGCACAGACCTGATCTCCACCTATTTTGTGTCAACAGCTGCTGAGATTGGTGTAGCATGATTAACCATTGAGAACAGAAACACCATCATGCAGAGAAGGGTGCCCTTAGAGACCCTCTCTAGCACTTACATCAGAAGCTCACTCTGGGCTGCACCTGCATAAAACAATCGGTGTGGTTAAAAAAGTCAGCCCTGAAATACTACAAATGGGGCAAGTGTTGTCTCCTCCTTGGCTAAATCATTTTTCTCTCTCAAGAAAGTGAAACACAGCCAGAGGCACAGGGCAAGGACATGCTTTCAAGGGTGTGTGTCTTGCCCTGCCTGCCCTGAAAGGATTTTGGTGTCAATGATGTATAGCTGGCTATACCAGGGTTAGCGCTAACAAGACTTCTGCCTTTTATTTTACTTCTAACGAAGAAAAGAAAATGCAGCAGATGCAGCTAAAAAAATATTACTTCCGCAGTTCTTCAATGAAATCTAGGTCATGTAACAGTTTCATGGGTTGGTTGTGTTTTGATGTTTGTTTGGGTTTTTTTGTTTGTTTTTGTTTGGTTTTTTTTTCTCTTCCCGGACATTGTAGTCCTTGTGTCTTTTTTGGCTAATGATAAAGTGCAATAGCAATAGCTGCTTTTTAATTTGTGTGTATCCCAAAGATGTCTGACTTCTCACCTGGTTTATAAATACGTTTTATACCATCTGAGTGTCTGATCCCTAAATTCTCTGTGTCCCGAGGTCTAACAAATTCTTTTTATCTTTGACATTCCTCTGACCTCCCCACACGTGTTTTATTTGCCTTGTTTTCTGAGGATGACTTTTCTCCTGCCCTGAAAAAAATGCCATCAGGAGTAGGACTATAAGCAAAATTAATTACTTCACTTAATGGGAAATTATGTTTAGATAAAGTAGATTACAAAGATTATTAGTAGTGGTTAGGAAACAATGTTTTGAAGTAGGATGTCTTGGAGGGAGTTAATCCAGAAGTGTGGGTTTGTTTTTCAGGGTGGTTGTGACTCAGAGTTGTATCTTTTGTGGTTTCTGGTTAAAAAAAAAAAAAAAAATCAAACCAGTTTTGCAGGTGTCTACATCACATGAAATGTGCTTGTGTTTGTTGTCTCAGTAGCAGTGGGGAAAACATAATCACAGGAATCACAGCTTCCCTCATCTCCCTTGAGACAGTATCTCAGGGTATAGACCAGAATGATGTAAAAGCCTACTTCATGTAAATCTCAAATCCCACATAGGTGTTCACTACATTTTCTCTATTTGGGATTTTCCCCCCAGAGAACCTCCCAAAAGGTTTGGGCACCCTGGATTCACTTTTCCTTGTCCTGTAGCCTGGAGGTGTGGGGTGACGGGGTATGGAGTTACTCCATACTCCTTAAGTGGCCTTCTGGAGATGAGAGGAGGGTTCAAAGATTTCTCTAGGAGTTCAGACAGATCATTTGTCATATTCTTTGGTGAGAGGGAACTCAGACCAGAATCCAGATGTGGGAGCAGCCTCTCTGGTTTTGCTTGGATTGGAGGACTGGACATGGTTTCCAGCTCCAAGGCTGTGTGTGATATAGGTAGGAGTGAGTGAGGAAAAAGCTTTTTGGAAAAGACTCCCCACCTGATCCATGGAGAATAGCTCTAGGCCTCAAAGTAGGAACCCTTGTGTTAGACCACTTGTGTGGCATCAGAAAGCTTGGAGACCATGCAGGCACCTCTCACAAACACTACATTTCCTGAAATAAGCAGTTATGCTGAATCAACAGAGGACAAGGAAGTTGGTGGAAGAGTGTTTTCAAACAAGTAATGAGTATATTGCTTTCAGTTCTCACCCATTCTCAACATAATCCCTGCCACTGAGCAGGACTCAGGTTTATTTGATCTGCTGAAGACAAGACACTGAGTTGCACTTGATGGTGTGCACCAGATCAGGACCTGAGTTATGGAGTCCAGACATGGCACCCTGAAGGTTCAGATGGAAAGCTGAGATTCAGAGCTGGGGAAAAGCTTTGACCTGGGAGACATACACTGCAGTCTGGGCTGCTCTCAAAGCTTGCAGGGAGCCTGCGCACCCTCTACTGTGAATGTTTGGGAGGTCCTGGAGTTTGTGGCACCATCCATAGGTTCAATCACATATGTCTCTGTCCCAGCAAAGACAGTGCACTGTATGGCACTGAGATAAATTGCTCTCCAAATCTGTAGCAGAGAAGTGACTACACTATATCAGTCCTTGGGCAAGGAGAGCATTTCTGTGGGAGGCAGGATTTTAACTGGTAGCATGTTGTGTAGCAAACCACAGTGCTGTATGGGGTTCAGTGCTATCCCGGGTGGTAGTAGGAGCAGCCTTAGTGCTGCTCTACTAGATGAATCCTTGCCATATTCCTTAAAGGCTAATTGTGGCACAGAGAGATCAGCAGAGTACAGCTGCGCTGGGATTTGGGAGCAGGGAAGAGACGAGAGGTCAGCTCTGCTGGCACTTTGCCATGTAAAGATTTCCCCTTACATCATCTGGCTGCTGAGGGCGAGTTTACATCTGCTTTGCACCCTGAGGGAATTGTGGTGTCAGGGAATGAAGTTGCTGTGAGCCCTCCCCGGTGCAGCCAAGACCTGCAGCACGGCCTCTGCTCTGGCTCCCTGGCATCAGTGGAGAGATGTCTGGATGCTAGACCCAGATTTTCAACAGAAACTTTCTATGTCATCTCAGCTTTTCCAAGGTCTGTGTGAGATTTGTGGATGGGAGAGGAGGAAGAGCATACCAAAAAGGTCAACAGCAGCTTGCTTGTGATATGGGAGGGCACTGGAGATGGGCAGAGCAGGGATGTGCATCTCCAGGGAGCTCTTCCCTGGGCACATTGGCTCTTCATGTCTCCCTAGAAAGTCCCTCCTTTATTTTTCATTCAAAACTAATCAAAGAAATAGGTTTTAGCCCCATCCTGGAACAGGGAAAATTTTACAAGATGGGAAAACTGTTCCTTGCCCATCTTTCTTCTAGAAAGACCTATTAAACAGACACCAGCTGTGAGCACTGTGTGGAGGTGGGGCTAGGGGAGCATTTGGGCCAAAGAAAGAGTGGGGCCAGGAGCTTATGGGTCCTACCTCAATGGAAAGCCACCAGCTGTCCCCCCTGCACTTTCTGCACAAGCCACTTCCAGGCTCACTGCCACTCCAGGGTGGTGACCACTGCTGTGTGGTGTACTGTGGACAGGTGGCAGGGTGCTCCCCCACATCTGGTCTGTTTATTTGGAGAGAGGATGTGTCCCTTGGTGATCTGAGAAGAAAGCATGGTATGGAGCAGGAGGGGAAGCAGGGCTGAAGGGCAACTACAGACAGTGGCCAAAGGTAGAACTGACACATGTTGGGCTAGCTGTATGTAGGGCATAGCTGGCTCTCTTACAAGGAGCACATACCTGATCCCTTCTCTCTGCTTTCTATTTTTGCACTCAATATGTTCTCTACATTAGCAGGATTGGCTTGTGAGAGATTCAATAGCACTCTCGTGCTTTAAAGCAACTTTTCTGAATGCACAACATGAATCTGTCGGTGGGGTCACATAGTAATACTTGAAGTCAGAAGCTATTTTTAAAACGAAATTGCAGAACCACACATGGCTTTCATTAGTGCTTTACATCAAATTTGTCAGCTAATTAGTGGTTTTTCATCACTAGTTTTTTGCAGTGTTTTATTTGTTCATTCTTCAATATTGTCTTGCAGCAGTCCCAGCCCTATATATACAATTGCTGGTGTTAGTGCTGCCAGTAGAGGAGGGAGAGAGGGAAGAGCTTTTAGGAGACTTTCCCGATCTTCTGATGGATGTATTTGCTGCATTTGGAGTATATTCCAATATTACAGGTGGGCAGTTAACAGCCTATGTACTCTCCCTCCCTACCTCCATTTAGTGTTGTAAATTATGTACTGAAGTCCCAAACTGCCTTAAGAAGAGAAGGAAAAGAAACCAAGAAAAGTTGTCAAACATGACTTCATAAAGTTTGACTTGAAATTGAACAAAGTGAGTGTCTTGGATTTTTTTTTTTTCTCTGTCTTTACAAATAAAGGGAGTACAGAGAGCATGGATTGCTAATGACTGGTAGTTACGGGTCATTAAGCTCACTAACTGATTTCAAGATCAGAACTTTCTAGTTACAGCAGAAAGCACTCTTTCAACATTTATTTCTCATTTTAGGGATGGGAAGATGTGATTACCATTGAAAAGTCTGCAGTATTTTTTTTTTTCTGCTCATAATTACAGATGGAGTTTGCTATTTTTTAAGGCTGATTTTAAAACATTTGAAAGCATTTGGTGAAATAATTTCTATGGGGTTTTTCTTTTCTTTAACTGACTCCTTTGAAAAGCTCTGGAAAACAAATAGGAAAAAAAAAGAAGAAAATATGTTAAAATAAGGAATAAAGCAGTTACTGAAGTGTAATAATCCTGGTTTATAGCACACTTTCCATTTAAATTGTTTTTATTAGAGATAAACCTGTTAAGCGTTGAGGAATTAAGTGCTGAATAGAGAAGGTTGTTTCGCTGCTGTATAAATGAAGGATACCCATATGCAGAAAAGAGTACGGCTGGTTTTACAAGTGAATTATTCACCATTTTGAAAGGCTCTGGTTACTTTGGCATCTGTTACAAAAATGGTGATTTGTTTATTGTCAAGAGGGATACTGCTATTTTCAAAGTAAGAGAGATTTTATCACTGGGGCTTATAGGTACTGTGGTATTTCTCATCGTCCTTGCTTGTGGTTTGCTACAAGGAGCTCAAAATGAAAATTAAGCAGAGAGATTTGGGGGAATTTCTTGGCACTCCTGGTGATACAAAGACTTCTGGCATGTGGTGCTTTGGGACAATATTGAGAGGGAGAATCCTGCAACTCCAAAGATCAGAAGTTACTAGGTGTGAAACTCTTCTCATTTGGAATGGCTAAGGGAAGAGAAAAAACCTCAATATACCACTAAGTCTCAGCATCTCCTGTCAGACAGCTGGTCCTGGACAATTTCATTCAAAGACTGCAAATTGGGAGTCCCCACAATTGTTCTGTTAATTCTTGAGCAAAGGTGACTTTGGAAATTCATGACAGCAAAGTCTTGTTTTATTCACTCAACAGAAGTGAAATACAAGGGGAAAGGAGAAAGACCAGATCTGTGCTAAAAATGTCACTTGTGCTGTAACCTGAGCCTTAGCGAGCTGTGCCTTTCGGAGGGTTTGGTGACCCCCTGAAAATCCTTGCTCTCTGGCAGCTATTATTGTAGCCAATTTCCAACTAAAATAAGTCTTTTGTCATCACCAGCCATGCTGCCTCTTGCTGAGAAGAAACAAAACCTGTGCATGGCAGCTAGGGCAGCCAAGATGAAGGTCAGAGTGCAGAGGCAGATTGCTACATCCCCAGGGCCAGGGCTGGATCTCACCCGTGAGACCAAAAGTGTTCCAATGGGGAGACTGCCAGTGACCTCTGGAGACAGACCCTGAGCAAGAAGTCCAAGAGAAAACATCCTAGTAAAATGCAAATTGGAGAAAAGAGGGTTTCCTCCTCTTTAAGGTTATGCAGAGTTTTTTGTCGCTTTTTGGGACACAGCAGAAAGCACAATCTCACGCATCTGAAAAAGCAAGGAAAAGTTAAATTGAAAAAAAAAAAAAATCAAGCTTCTGTGTTTGCCCAACTGTTCCATTGTTTCCTCCATGCCAGATCCTTCCCTTCCAAAACCAAAACCAAACAAAATTAAATAGAAAAGAAAAAAAAAAAGCAACACAAAGAATTGTTTTTAAGTGTTCTTGGCTTTCCTTGCATGGGCTGGGAGATGGGTGCAGCTTGTTCACTGAGGGATATCATGTTGTTTGTGCTGCTACTGATTCTGCTTTTTTTGGGGAAAAGAAAAAAATTCTCTTCCACATTAAAGCAAAGGTATCAATGCATAGAGAAGTGGTATGGGGAAAAATACTTGATGCAAATCTTTGAACCTCTGCCAGTCTTTACTGACATGAGTAATGTTACACAGCTGTCATAATTGTTAAGTATTATGCTGGGTCATATTTTGACAGTACTATACTCAATACCCAGATATCTTTTTTAGGTTCCGATTCCTCTGAATTTTTAAGAATTAGCATGATTCAGGGTTTCTTTCTCTTGAGCTAAGTGAATGTGAACATAGAGGAAAAGGGGTAGTGAGATTTTTTTCCCTGATAGCTTTTCTGTTCCGTCATTTTTGATGATGTTCTATCAGTCTGCTTTGAAAATTCAAAGAGTCATCAGCAGATCCCATCCCTTCTATCAAAGAAAAACCCCAGAGAGAATGAAGAAATTATCCCCATGCCTTTGTATTTCTGCAGCAACAGCTAATTCTCAATTTTGCTTGCAAAGAGTTCTCAAATGTGGTTTATAAATGTAACAGCACTATACTGTGCTCTCTCAAGGCAACACACTTTAACAGTTTTAATATGATGGCTTCTTATGAATTCCAGGTTTGGGATGCAGGAAGAAACTTGAAAGTGAATACTTTTTTTTTTTTTTTTAAGGCATAGTGGTTTGGAGTCTACTATAATGCAAAGTAAAGCGTTCTGTTACAAAGGCAGGGAGGATGGGACAGAAGGTTAAAGGGCATCCTGGAAACAAACAGCTGGACCAGTTTATTTAAACAGATACAAGGATGGGGAGCTGACCTCCGTTTGACTTCTAGTGGGAGGAGCAAGAATGTCATTTTATTACTTCGCCCAGAAGGAAAATGTTCCTGCCTCTGAATTCCCACCCCCCGAAGACATCCAAACACTGGACTGTTTGGCAGAATAGAAAATACTTATAATGAATGCGTAGGAAGAAGATAACTGTTAAGTACCTGTGTGTAAAATGTTCTTAAAGCACACATCCTGAGCAATAGCATGGGGCAAACAGGTGAGAATATGCTTTAATGTAGGCATGGTTTGTGGATACTTATCAGTAAATTCTAGCTATATATAGTTTATTATTCTATTTATATAGTTTATTATTGAGCCCTCTCTTTTAAAAAATACTCATAGTTTGAAGGAGAAAGAAGATAAGGTTGTGAAGGGGGGTCAAGGGGAGTGTTTGAGTTTGTCGTGTTCTTAATGTTGCTCTGGGTTTCTTTGAGGTAGAAGCTTTTGGCAAATGAAAGTTTGGGTGATTAGCCAATCTCATGGCTACCAAAAGCCCTCCTCTCCTGCTGTGGTAACGGGTCCTGGCAATCAGGCAGGAGAAGTATGGAGTAAACATAGCAAGACCCTGCCAGGTTTGAAGAAAGAAATGGCTGGGGCACTGGGATTTTGTGTTGTTCATTTACTTTGGAGAGATACTGTGAAAATTGCTTTCTGCAAATGCAGATTACAAATATTAAACAATTTTCTAATTGGTCATGGAGCTAAGGCATCTAATGGGAAAAAAAAAAAAGCAGATTTTTTTTTTAATTGCTTATTTCACATGGTGTTTGTGCTACACCTGTGCTTATAATGAGAAAGGAGAATTAGTCTAACCTTCTGCTCACATGATTCTAATTTTCATGGTTTGTACAAGATAATGATAAACTGATTTGCAACACTGTTTGTTGGAGTTGAGGGTGGTTGGTTTTTAATGGAAATGTGTAGAAAAATTGATCCAGTATTGTTGCTGGCAAAACATGAAATAGTTCAGGTGTAAAGTTTCCAGATCTGCACCCAGATTTGTTGACTTTAAGCCCATTTTCTCAGGACAGGTTTGCTTGGGACTCAACATCTTGATTGATTTTTGTGGGAGTTTGGGGAATGGGAGATAGGAGGAAACTGAAATCATTGTGCTGGTCTTTGATAAGGTCAAAACGAACAGCACGGGGCAGTGATTCTTCTCCCTGCCAGTGTAAGGGAATGAGTGGGCAGAGCTGATTCCTGCAGGAAGGTCCTGGTGGCTTTATCTCTGTGGTAGGAGATATCCTGCTAAGCCACTCCAAGCAAAAGCAACACAAATAAGCACCAAAGTAGCCCCTTGTAGGAAGTAGACCTTCCCATTGCTGATTACAAGTGTGGATGATTTTACTCAAGCTCACACTTCCTTTAGTATTAAATATTGTTGTATACACACTGTTGTTATTCTTTTTTCTCTCTCTTTAAGAATGCGAAGGCTGGTTATGAGGCTTTTCTGTGATTAAATCTAGATAGAGATTTTTTCACAATTGTTTTTAACTAAGCTTTCTGATAAACAAAACCATGAGAGAAGTTCTTCTAATGCTCTTCAGGCAGGTTCTTAGCCATAATTTCAAGCTTCCTTATTTCAGCACTACGAGGACTGCCTGCAGAGGAGACTATGGCAATTGTGATCCGTCTCCTTCTGTTTTGCTCCAAAATCTTTTGAATATTCCTTTCCCAAATAAGCTTTGCAAGACTAACTGGGGTTAAGAGCTACAAAAATGCAAGGAATACAGTTACAAATGACTATTTTAAAATAGGACTGTACCTTATTTTTGAAGTATTATTTCCAAAGATCTCCTTTTCATTGTTCAGGGGAAGTTTTCAGTAGTCCAGTAATTACAGTTTAACAAGATGTTTGGTCTAAATGGTCAGGCCTAGCTGGAGAAAACAGGATTATAAATTCAATTACTGTAAAGCTATGACCTCGCCTTGACCCCTCAGACTTTGCATAAAGAGAGAGGTGGGGGGGGGGAAGCCCACCAAGAAATGGCTAGGAGGAATGCATGGCTCTGAAGTCCCCAGCAGTGTGACTTAGCAGTGATAAAACTCCAGACATTCCCTCATTTGATGGGGTTCTGCCCTCACAGTTCATGATCTTAATAGTGGGCGTTAAAATAGAATTAGGTTTGCAAAAGGTAGGGGCGGGTTTTAATAAAGAAAAAAAAAATGGCAAAAAGAAGTCAGAGGACATAAGGCAGAAATGGCTCTAATGAGGAGGAGGCAGCAGATGCCTTCGTGAACATCTTGCCGGCTTCACCCGTTTGTTCTTTTTTTGTGCCCCGTTCTGAATTGAGAAGAGCATTGCTGGTATTGTTTCCTGAAAACTCGGCTAATTCCCCCATGAAAAGATGAAATGGAAGTGTCCAACTGTGGTAAAAAGCAGGCAAACATAAATCAGCTTGCAAACCCCAAGCTTGTGCTCTCAAAAGGTCATCAGGGTTAGAGGTTTTGCAGTATTTGCATCCCCACGCAGCCTGATGGAGAGCACTGCAGCAGGGTGAGGGGGCTTGGAGATGGGTGGAAGTCATTCCCTTCAATAACTGTTTGCTTTCCTCTTTTTTTCCTTGCAGGTTTATTAATGCTAGAAGAAGAATAGTTCAGCCCATGATAGACCAGTCCAATCGAGCAGGCAAGTCCCCAGTAGTAACTGTCAAGTCATGCAGGCAAAAACCATGCTCAAGCCATTCACCAGGAGGTCCATTACCTGGTAAATAAATGAGAAATGAATGCTGGGAGTGATTGACAATTACAATACAACCAACTTTTTTTATTACAGCCCTAATCATTTTAACATGATTAAAATATTTTTTTTGAAAAAAAGACATTGAATATTCAGAAAAAGAATCTAGATTGATCCACCCTGTGACCAGACTTCCCATACAAGTTCAGAATTAAAGTTATTTTTATTTTTTTTTTAGTAGTTGTTTTGAGTTTTCCTTCTCAGCTCTTTTTCATTCTGAGACCACTCCCTGGTGCATGGCTTGGTGTGGAATTGCTGTAAACTTTATTACCTGTCAAAAGGGCAAAGGGGTCAGAATCACTTGTGGGACTCAGTAAAGTTCAAAGACATTCAATGAGGTAGAGCTTTATGTGCTTTAATAACCCAAGGCAGCTTACTTCTGAAGCCAGCTTTTAATGTACAGCTCAAACCTCAAGTTCAGGTAGTGGTACTCATATAGGGTACTTTTGTCCCTTGTCTCTTCTTCTTTTTAGTAACTGTCTTTTGGGATCACTGAGTGCTTGGGGTTTACTTTAGGGGAATGTCTTACATTTTTTAAAGAAGAAATCTCAAGTTGTCATAAGCTAGTTCTTTCTGGGGTCTTGTCTCGCAGTTCTGCATGGGTATTTGACATGGAGGAATGGCCGATTGTTCCCAGTGGTTTTGTTTTCCAAATCTTGCTGCCAAACTATCCAAATCCACTGTTGTCCAAGATGCCTTTGGCCACTCTTCCTCTCTGAGTATATTTGATTATTTTGTCATTAGGGGTAAATATCTGGCATGGACGTGTTCAGGTCCCGCTCTTAGAAAGGCACACAGTATGTAATTTAACACACTGCAACCTCAGTGTGACTATTCCAGCCATAAAATCCAGCTCCTATACAGGTCTTTGCATTGACGTCAGCAATGGCAGCAGCTGGAGCCGGGGCTCCTTGTGTCTCAAGATTTTAGATTGCTAACTTCATTTCCAAACTCACAGTGGAAAATTAATCCTATACTAAGCAAGCTTGTTAGCCTGGCTGCTAAATTTGGGCAGTAGACCTCTTCTTAGAGCCAGCATCGATAGCTATCTCATACAGTCCGAGGTGTGGGGGGTTGTTGTCTCACTGTAAGAAGAGGTGACCCTTTTGGCTGTTGTTAAAGAGCAATGTTCTGCACTTTTTCAGTAAGTCAAGGAACACCCTATAACCCCGATGGGCAGCCAATGGGAGGTTTCGTGATGGACGGCCAGCAGCACATGGGCATTCGAGCACCAGGTAAGACCCGAGGGGGAAGTGTCACCCACCTATAGGTGACCACAGTCATGTGACCACAGGGACTCGCTCCTCTGCCCTCCACCATCGTCTCAGCTGCCTGCCTTGCCTCACCTGTCTTCTGCCTGTCTTCAATACCACTGAGGGAGACCAGGCATCTCCTCCCTTGAGTGGTCCTGGACCCTCTGCCATGCTGTGTTTTGGAAAGGGGCTTTTGGCACTATCTGTTGACTTTGCTCATTTTCTGGCATCTTCTTGGATTTTTATCTCCCTCTAGGACCTATGAGTGGAATGGGCATGAATATGGGCATGGAGGGGCAGTGGCACTACATGTAACCTTCACCTAGGTAACCAATGGCAAAGCCAGGGGGAAGTAAGTACAAACGGAGTCTTTGTTCTCACTTTGTCCGAGGGATATTTGTCTCCTTGCATTTCCCCTATGTTCTCCCTGCCCATAGCCTCATGCTTGTTCTTTCCTTTCCATCCATCTAACCTACGCCTGGGCTCCTTCGGGTTTCTCTCCCTCTGGTTAGTCTCAAGCTTTCCAAGCTCCCCAACACCCCGTGCATGCGTGCGCTGTCCATTGACGCCGCCGTACATCGACGCCACCATACATTGATGCTATTATCCATCCCCGAGCACATGACAAAACAAGAAGCAGCCGGGGAGGTGGGGGAGCCCGTCGTCTTGGTAACAGACTGATTTGCAAAATGTAAGCGGTCTGCAGCAGCGCAGGGAGAGGAAAGAGCATGTCCCCAAAGTGTCATAAATCTGTCTAACCGCAGTTGATGCATGAGTTACATTTCTCCTGCTAACCTGCAAGACACCAAAAAAAGCCAAACAGAGACTTTTCCTAGGTTAGGGTTAAAAAAAAAGAAAAAAAAAGGCAGCTTCACTTAGTTGCATTTTGCAAGGCAGTGGATGAAACTTTATTTAAAAAAATTTTTTTTCAAGTTTATTTCTCTTTGTCTGTCCATCATAATGGGATTACGTGTGGCAAAGGAAAAAGAGAGAATACAAAATAGAGGTGTGCACAGCAGGCTATGGAGCTTAGCCCAGGCTAATTGACTATATCCAAATTAAGTATGCCATCACTTGCAGTGTGACAAATGGATTTGACTTATTCAGTATACAAAAATAGAGATCATTAATGCAATCTTCAGTGGCAGGCCTCGTGAAGAAAGCCTGGAAAAACTGGCCCAGTTTTGTTTGTTGGGCTTTTTTTTTTTTTCTCTTGTCTTTTTATAGGAGAAAATACATTATACAGTTTTTTGTTTGTTTGTGTTTTGGTTTGATTTTTTTTAAGAAAAAAAGGTAAAGAGGTTTGAAACACTGAGGCACTGGTACCATGATGAATTGGTGCCTGGTTCTGTTCCTATCATACTCTTTCTTAAGTTAAAAGCAGTCACTTCAGTATCTTTTTTGGTGCCCTCAGCCTATAAGAATGTAGGGTTTGAAGTTACCCTGGCCAAGTGTATTTCATAGTCATCTTCTCTGGGCACAAGTCAAAACTAAATTTTAACAATTAGCTGTGAAAACATTCCTCTGAGCTTGGGAATGCAACAGCCTTATTACCTCATCATGGAAATTTCTAGCTTAGTTAATTTAAATATTGTTTCTTAGTTTCTGGGTCAATTAAATTTAAATGATGTATTTTATGCTTCATGACCAATTAAATTAATAGGTTATTACAAAAAATATTATCATCTTTTTTGATTAAAGAGCTGTGAGTACAGTATATTTTATAAGCAATTTTCATTAGTTCAAAACTGTTCCTTTAGGCTAGATTAAGCAGCTATTCATTGCTAGAGCCTTGAGACCTGATTCCAAGGTGTTCGACGCATTCACAGCGCGCTCTTACTTAGAACTAAAGCCAATTGAACCTACTTAGCAATAGCGTATGCCTTTCACCCTTGATGATTATGGAGCTTATAGCTCTCCGAAACAATACACCTGTCAGTTCCCATCAGCTACAGCAATCCAAGCAGAAGGCAGAGGCCCACAGAAAGCAGGAGGTTTTATTGTTTTAGGTCCAATTTTTTTCTTATTGTTCTCCCAAACCCACTGAAAGGTTGACTGAGTTGCCCGTCTGATTTTTTCGGACAGAAGCGAGCAGGGGGAAGGAATTAATTAATAACTGGTATTATAATATATATTTTTATAGTATGTTTAAAAATACAGGTTGGATTTAACAATTGTCCTTAGTAATCCTATCAATTTCGGCTTCATATGAGGCCTTTGTTCATCAATGTATGTGCTCGCTGTATAGTGTCTGTTTGAATGGCACAAATAGTTGGGACAGATTCCAAGTGATCAAGCTCAAGAGCTAAATAAATAACTGTTGATAAACCTTGACACCGATTTAACCTACGTCTCCTCATTAACTACTCTGAATTGTAGTCCCAGCATGCTTTTACAAACTAGGAGATGAAGGTGGGTAACTGGATCAAGGCCATGGGGAATGGAGCCCACCTGAGAGCCCTCACAGGGCTTCCCTCACTTGGCACCACAACCCTGTGTGACATTAGTCATCACCAGGCCAGCCCTGCCTCTGGCAAGCTTCCAGATTGGAAGCATCTCCATTGGATACATTCCTAACCATAAAAGCAGAAAGCAGTTTTATCTCTCAAACTCTGTATTTAAAGGGGGGGTTGGGGGGTGGGGGTGGGTAGGATGTCCTTGGGGTTTTGTTGGATCTTCTTTTGACCTGGGAATCATTCTCATTGTCATCATTGTGAGTCCATATGTAGGCTTGAATCCCACAAGGGCAACAGCCCTCACGTACCCTTGGCTCCACATCCCACTTTTGGCTCAAGCCCAGCCTTCCTGCACCTGAGCAGAGGAGCTTCACAGCCTGATGTTGGTAACTGGTCCCCACCACTCACCAGCACCTCTTTCTCTCCACAGGACTGCAAAGTATGCCAGGGGATTATGTGTCTCGGGGTAGTCCAATGGGTATGAATATGGGACAGCCAAGCTATACCCCACCCCAGATGCCCCCCCATCCTGCTCAGCTGCGTCATGGCCCCCCCATGCATACCTACATTCCTGGACACCCTCACCACCCAGCGATGATGATGCATGGAGGACCACCCCACCCTGGAATGCCCATGTCAGCATCAAGCCCCACAATGCTTCATACCGGTGAGCCGGCAGTGAGCGGACAAGTGATGGACATTCATGCTCAGTAGCTTAAGGGAAATATACGTTGTCTGCAGCAACGGTAGAATTCAAACATTGTCTTTCTGCAATGACTATGGAGTTCTTAGCGTCAACTTTGGACCAAGGGACGTTCTGATTCTTCACAGGGACCCTGAAAAGCCAACAGCAACTGAAGTCAACTTCTGGGGACATGCTAAATACCTATATAAGACATTAAGAGAACAAAGAGTGAAATATTGTAAAATGCTATTATACTGTTATCCATTTTACGTTGTTTCTTATAGATTTTTTAAAAAAAAATGTGAAATTTTTCCACACTATGTGTGTTGTTTCCATAGCTCTTCACTTCCTCCAGAAGCCTCCTTACATTAAAAAAGAAGCCTTACACTTACCCTGCAAATGACAGAAAGGGCTTATTTGCAGGATTTTTAGAGCATTAAAATAACTATGTCAGGCAGAAGAATCTTTCTTCTATCCTAGGATTTCAGCCATGCACACTCTCTCTCTCTTCTCCTCCTCCTCCTCTCCCTCTGTCTGTCTTTCTCTCCCTTTTTCTCCCTTTCTCCCTGTCTCTCTCCCCCTCTTTCTAGCCTGGGGCATGAATTTGCATGTCTAATTCATTTACTCACCATATTTGAATTGGCCTGAACAGATGTAAATCGGGAAGGATGGGAAAAACTGCAGTCATCAACAATGATTAATCAGCTGTTGCAGGCAGTGTCTTAAGGAGACTGGTAGGAGGAAGCATGGAAACGGAAAGGCAGTGTATTTGAAGCCTAATTGTCACATCAGAGCATCCTTGTCCCCATGCAGCAACCACCACCTTGTACATCAATTCCTGTTTTATGAAGCTCGAAACATGGACTGAAGATTTATTTTTAATATGTTGACTTTCTTTCTGGGCAAGACATCGGTCATGTGTGCATTTTTTTTTTTCCATAGTCACATCATGGAGCATTTATGTATACATTGTAAATAAATTTTGTGCAAAAAGGACTGGAAAAATGATCTGTATTATTGCAATTTTTGTAAAAGTAGCAGTTTGGTATGAGTTGGCATGCATACAGATTTACTAAGTGGGATAAGCTAATTATACTTTTGTTGTGGTTAAACAAATGCTTGTTGATAGCCTTTTTCTATCAAGAAACCAAGGAGCTAATTATTATTAATAATAATCATTGCACACTGAGTCTTAGAGTTTCTGATTGAAACAGTTTGGATTGTATAATAACTCAAAGCCCAGTTGTAGTAGTTTGAGTGCAGTAATGAAATCTGAATCTAAAATAAAAACAAATTATTTTTTGTCATGGTGACTCCACTGCTTCAAAAATTTGTTTCCTGCCTCACTCTCAATATTTGTAGCCATTCTATCCCAAACTGGGAGCCAAGCAGCTACAAAATTCGGCTAGCTCCCAAGATATACCTACCTTTTGCTATTTAATATCAGTTTCTTATTTTAACAATGTAAAAGCAATGCTACACTGCGGAAAGAAACTTTCTTGAAATTGAAAATTTTCAGGATGGGAACTGTTGCCTGTTAATAAATGTAGTATCATAGGGCATTATCAGACAGAAATTTGTAAATAGTATTACCCACTGCCACAAGTTGCAGTTCTAAGTTGCAGTTTAAATTATTTGAGCCTCTGATGTATTCCATTTCTTTCTGGAACTGAACACACTAAGGAAGGAGGAAAATAAAACTTCGGAAACATTGCCAGGGCGATGCTTGTGTGTAAGTGAAAGCTGTGCTGGTGCGAGGGGCTGCCGGACCTTTGCAAGCAGAGGCTGGTGCAGGCCGTCCTCTCATTAACCAATTTCCTCGCACAGCTTTACTACGTACACCGCAGCCAGCCAGTTAAACAGCACCCAGTAGCCTGGGTAGGCTGCGAGAGTTTCTCGATCGCTTCGAATAAAATCGCAGCTATACAAAAAAAAATATTAAGAAAAAAATGTTTCCCGGAAAATTACACAAAAGTACCCTTTTGTGGTCATTTCGGAACAAACTGAGATGCCTCCCTCAATAGTT
>JANHGL010025070.1:0-15197 GCA_024611195.1 Ceyx melanurus | reverse complement strand
AATAAGGTCCCCCCTGAGCCTCCTCTTCACCAGACTAAACAATCCCAGCTCCCTCAGCCTATCCTCATAGGAGAAACCCTCCAGACAGTGTTGATGAGGATAGCAAATAGCCTTGTAAATCAGTACAGATCTCTGCAATAATGTGGCTGGCAGGTTGGAATCTACATCCCCTTGCACATGTGGTCTCTGGGGTACAGAGTCTACATGTGGCTCCCCCAAACTTCTTCATGCGGCATGGTGTCCTCCTCCACAGCAAGAACCTTGAGCTGTTCAGCATCCTCTGTGAGATCCTGGAGGGAGAAGGGGAGTGAGGTGCAGGGAGTTTCTCAGAGCATGATGAATGGGGATTATATAATGACGGCTTCTCGTGATAAGGAAGGAATTGTTCCCAGGACAGGATTTTCACTTAGCAGAGGGACAGGTGATCCCACACTAGTCTCAGTGCAGTGCAATCTGCACAGCTTTTTATCTGCAGTACAAACCAGAACATCTCACCTTCATACTGTCTTCTGCTCTCTTCTTTCAGATGGGGCATCCTTTTCTCACACCCGCGGGACTTCACACCCGTCTGCACCACAGAGCTTGGCCGGGCAGCAAAGCTGGCACCCGAGTTCCACAAGCGCAACGTGAAGATGATTGCCCTCTCCATTGACAGTGTCCAAGACCACCTCTCCTGGAGCAAGGTGTGGGGTGTGGGGAGGCACAAGGGGAGCTCACACTGCTGAAGGTCAGAGGAGAAGCCCACACAGAACAGAGTGCAGGCTTAGAACAGTGTATCTGAATACTAAAGCACATAATGCTAAAAAGAGGCGCTAAAATTCAAAGCAGAAACTGGAAGGTCTGCAACATCTCCATGGAATGCTCCACAGAGCCCAGGACGTTCTGTGTTCTGCCCCTTTGAAACAGGAAGAGAACTGTATTAGTGCTCTCCTGATGATACCCAAAAGGGTAAACACAGATGTGAAGGTGGTACCAAAAGCTCAGGGGAAGGCAGTCTATCCAAAGGACCCCAAAAAGTTCTGTAATAAAAGAGGAAAGGAGGCATCAGAAACAGCAAGCCATCTTCAAAGGGTATGATTCATGCCCAAGCAGGGAATTAAAAACAACAGAGTAAACGGGCATGTTAAACATCAAACCACAAACAGAAGAACATTAAATATAAAACCATAATGAGGAAGTATAAAAAATCATGGTAATCAAATAGCTGGCTGAGGGAACATGAAAGGAACTAACAAACAATGCACTGTCAGCAGTGGTGCACTGCCAAGGAGCATTACCCCAGGGCTCATGGGTGGTAGGGGTGTAAAATGAGCATTTCAGACAGATATGTCCAGAGTGTAAAACCCCTGCGTGAATTCCCTGCCTCTTTCTTTGCCCTTACACTTGGGCATGTTCTCCTGCATTTTCCAGGGGTGAGACGCATGCAATAAAAGGTAGTAAAGGTGAAGTATTTCCACGCTCAAATGCTGTTTCATGACTGACTGGCTTTAGAAATTACCTAATTGCCTTACTTAAATTGACCTTTGTACCTGAGTGGTGCACGTCCAATGTACCACCAAGCCTCAGAAGGGCCTGGGAAAAACAGTGCACAGTAAATGAGATTGCTCACCACCAGTAAACGAGGTTGCTGGTCAAACTGGCTGAAACCACCAGTCAAATTAATATATAACATCACACTAAATATAATCAAAAGTTTGGGTTATACTTCTGTCAAGGAATTACACCTCTTTGTTGGCAAAAGCCCTTTGAATAACTGTAGGGTATCACTGACTTCTTCAAAGTCCATGAATTTCCAAGAAGCTTTTCAACA
The DNA here is from genome assembly GCA_024611195.1 of Ceyx melanurus. Classification (NCBI taxonomy): domain Eukaryota; kingdom Metazoa; phylum Chordata; class Aves; order Coraciiformes; family Alcedinidae; genus Ceyx; species Ceyx melanurus. Next base: position 13,387 of record JANHGL010025070.1, on the reverse strand, counting down.
AGACCAGCTTTGTGAATGGCAGGCTCTTTCCTGCAGGGAGACAGGAGGAAGCAGTAGGTTGTGTCAAGGGAGGGAAGCAGTGAGCTCCCTTGAGGTCTGCAGAGACGTGGTCAGCTTACTCAGGAGATCTGGAAAGGAGATGAACAATGAGCTCACTTTGCTGATGCTATGGAATTATTCAGCACAACCTTAGGTAAAACCAGGAAAAGTTGCAGAACAGCCTCTTGACACTGACTTAGGGAAGCAGAGTAGCATGTTTGGAAAACCTTCTGGAACAAGTATGGATAAAGGCAGAGGGCAGCAGTCCAAGCTGCAGCAAGCTTTCCATCACACTGGGACAGTGGTTTGGAAATGTCAGCTCAGCAACTGTCAAAAAGAAAACTGAAAGTCCTCCAGAGCAAAAGATCCAGTTGGTGAGGAGAAATCCACAGCAGGCTGAAGTCTTCTATGTAGCCTGTTTTAAATCACCCATCTCACAGATTACAGGAGAACAAGAAGAGGTGCAGAGGGAGAACAGACCTGCATCAGGCTGTGATGCTGAGCAGTGCAAGGAGCCTGAAGGAGCAGTGTACAAAGAATGTGTGTGTCTGAGGGTGTAAGACAGGATAGGGGTGTGATTGCTCTACTCTTAGACTTTGCCTGTACATAAGATCTTTTTCCTTCGTCATCGACAAAGAAGAGAAGAAGCCCAGATAACACAGAGGGCTAAAGAGCTGGACTAGGAAGGCCCCAATTAGGACCTGCTGCAAATCTGAGACCAGGGGCAGTGCCCCAAAGGTTCTTCTGCCCAGCCCTGGGGAAAAAAGAAGAGCATAAGAGATAACCAGGCCTTGACAGAAGCTGCCTGTCTGGACAAAAGCAGTCTTCATTAAATGCTAGATTGAGATCTAGAATTCAATTTCCTTCACTAGGTCTTAGCTGAGAGAGGAGTGAGCAAAGCTTTGGGCAAACCTTTATGTACCTGTATGGTTTTTTTTGGATGAAGCACCCAGCAGTTGAAAAGGATGAGGCTGTTTTTATCTGGAGTACAGCCTGTGAGGAAGCAGGTGGGCAGGAGGGATGGTTGAAATCCTGCATGAAACAACAAAGAAGCATCTGCTTGCTTTACTGCCAAATTTCAGTGGAAGATGTGGCCTGGAAAGGTGGGACCAGGTAGGACCAGAGTAGAGCCAGTAATACTCAGTGTGATTTGCTTAGCTCTGCATTCCCAGTGAAAGGAATCACTGCTGTTCTTAGCCACCCCTATCCAACACCCAAAGGCTTTCTCCAGGACTCAGGAGAAGCCTGTAGCTCAGCCAGGGATTGATCCTGCTCTCCTACTTCCCCTGTCTGTCCACTGCTTCTCCAAGGGTCTAAGTGCATGAGCTCCTTAAGCAGGGTAGACTGGCATGTGCTGTGCATGGCAGAGGAGGTTTTGGTGCTCTTTCTGGCCACTGATGCCTTCAGTTTGGTGAGGTAGGGGTGAATGAATCACTCCAGTGGTTTCAGCTTGGACTCCAAAAAGAAAAATAGCTCATAGGGAAGTGAGTCTTGTGTGTTTCATTGCAAAATAGAGTGTGGTTTGTGAGGCTGTTTTCATCTAAAGATCCCCAGGTCATGAAATTACCTGAGTTTTGAAATGCACTGCAGTCCACAGGATTTGGATATTGCTTCTCAGAAGCTGACTTCATCCTCCAATCACCACTCTCAAGAGAAGTGGGGTTTGCATATATGTGTCTGTCATTGTCTGACCTTCCTACAGCCCCCTCTGACTGTGGGGCATTCAGAAGCATTTTTCCTGGGTTGACCTCTCCAGCTCTGCTTTCTTTCCCTGCTCTGCTTTTGACACATCATGTCTGCAGGAGAACAGAACCCATTCATTTCTTCCAAGGCAGGCCTGATCACAATCCATTTGAGATAAACAGCCCCTTTTTGTGCAGAACAGTGCTGATTCAGAAAGCCCTGGGGGGGAAACAATCAAGAGAAAAGCTGTAAAGGAAGCATCTTGCCACATGTGCATTTGACATGCTTGCAGCATCCTGAGCAGCTGGGGCAGGGTTATAGCCCCTTATGTCACTATTATCAGCCTGGGAGGGCTGAGTGGTATCACAGGGCCTGCCTGCTCATGCTGCCTCTGGCATGCTCTGAGCAGCAGTGGGCAGTGCGAAGGGGCATCATTTCTGACCCTGTCCTTCCCCAGTTCCCTCTGAGCAGTACCTAGCTTGTTCCCCTACATGCAAAGCCTGGGGAAGGCAGAAAAACTTGTACATTCAAATTATCAGCTCAGCTAGTAACACACCAGAGTGGTGTATGGGAGGCTTGTGTCAATGCTGGAGTCAGTTTTGTACCCTTGTAGATTAAAGGGGGTGGAAGGAACAGGCATCTCTATTCTGGGACAGAAACCTTGGATTAAACTTGATTTAATGCTGGTGGCTGTTTTGCTTGTGCTGCCTTGGGCAGGATCCTCCCTGCTGTGGCTCAGCACAACCTTCAAACTATAGGAATAATTTGAATGTTTTGGCCAAATACAGACCAGATTCAGAGGTGCTCAAAATACAGTTTTCTTCTTGTCCTGCTAGATTACTTACTGGGAGAGCGTTGGAAGGGGGACACCTCTGTTCTCAGGGAAAGGTGGGTGAATCTCCCTGTGGCAGTATCAAGGGCAGGACTTGCCTATTTCTCAGTATACAGTGCCTAGCAAAGCAGCTGATCCAGAGGTGAACAACAGACTGAGCACAGAGAGCCTAACAACTAACCTCAGAGGAAGGTAGAGTCCAACATGGCACTCAGGTTTCTGAATTATCAGCTTCTTTTCTGGAAGCAGAAAAACTTCATGGAAGGCCATGAGCTTCTGCCTGCCTTGTCCCAGCCAGAGATCTTGGGGCCAAGCAACTCACAAGCTCCTACAGAGCAGCTGTTGAACATGTTTCCACATGGCCTGTCTGTAGGAGCTTGCCCCACAGATGTAAAACCTGCACAGAGGTCTCCCTGCCTGGTCTCCATCTCCCGTGGCGCACCTGCAACAGGGAGCATAAGCATGCCGATGGTTTTGTCTCTGCAGGACATCAACGCTTACAGTGGGGAACAACCTGAGGAGAAACTCCCCTTCCCCATCATTGCTGATGCAAACCGGGAGCTTGCTGTCAAGCTGGGCATGCTGGATCCAGATGAGCGGGACAAGGCTGGCATGCCCCTGACTGCTCGTGTGGTGAGTACCTGGCCCTGACAGCCCTCTCAGCAGTAGGCATCACCTGCCATCCCGCCCTATGTCCATGGGGCTTGGCTTGGAGATCTGGGCATCGTTTACCTGAATGGGCACAACCATCTTCGGGAGCTGGCTTGACTTCCTTGGGCTAGATCCATGGGTTGTGCTGCAGGAAGAGGCTGGTACAGTGCTGGCCTGTGGACAGCAGCTCCATCTTGCTGTTGCAACCTCGTCGTCCTGGTTGTGCCTGTCCTAACACAGAAGGGACAAAAGTGCTTGATCTGATGGACTTTCCCTTTCCCCTTCTGTGCTTGCACTAGAAGGACACAGGTCACAGGGAGGAAGCATTTCAAGCTGGCATTGGAAACAAGAGCTCCTAGGGCAAAGACCATGTTCCCTATGCCTTGGCATCACTTGTTGCTCTAAGAGATCCCCATCATGGCATCTCCCCTGTCACAACACCTGCAATCAAGCAGGCTACCTCCCAGAAAAGGGAGGAGCAGAGGGCTGAGCAGGGCAGCTGGACAAACTTCTTCTGCCCAGCCCCTAACCTTGTCTTCCCTATGCTCAGGTGTTCATTTTTGGCCCAGACAAGAAGTTGAAACTCTCCATCCTGTACCCAGCCACCACTGGGAGAAACTTTGATGAGATCCTGAGAGTGGTGGACTCCCTGCAGCTGACAGCATACAAGAAGGTCGCTACCCCTGTGGACTGGAAGGTGAGGAGGGGAGCAAGATAGGCACTGAAAACATGCATTGAAATGTCAACCAGCCTCCCTTGGAGGGGTACTTATTGGGTGGGGAAAGCTGCTGGAGTCCTAGGATATGAGTTAGATTCCAGCCCAGGCCCCAGGGCTGTTGCATTCTGGATTCAGCCACAGGAACCTCCTGTCACTACCATGGTGCCAGCAAATACTGGCCCTTCTGACTATCAGTGCTTGAATGTAAAGGCAAGTCCTGCACCTGGGAATAGGAAATGGCAGTACCAGCTGTCACTGTGCCAAAGGCCACTCCAAGCCAGCCAGGCAACAGACATGAGACACACCTCCCTGCTCTCCAGTCTTTAGCCAGGAGGGGCCAGTATGGGCATAGCCCTGCTCTGCCCAGCACATACACAGCTAAGTCCCATCCTCATGGGTAATTACTGGTTGAAGTTGCCTAGTTGTGGCCATCCTTGTTCTGTTGCATTAGTTAAACTCTCAAAAACAGTCTGGGCAGCTAAGCAAAAGCAGGAACAAGCAGCACACTCTGGCAGCTTTAGCTTGCCAGTGTTTCCTCAGCAGAACTGCCCAGCTTCTGAACGTGTCCTGCTCCTGGCTTTGGTAGCTGTTACTGGGGAAACCTGCCTGTCTGGAGCCAGAGGGCAACTCCTGCTGCTACAGGGTGTCCTGGAGGAGTCTTCCTGTGTTATGAGGCAGGACTGGGCTCCCAGATCATTGCCCCAAACACTCACGCCCACTGGCCTGGAAGGTCCCATAGGCACTAGCCTTGAAGTTTGAGTAACATGGTGTATTGGTGGATGCACTTCACTGTGCCTTTCCACCCCTCAACACCAGCATCCAACAAAATGCACCTTCACTGGTTGAATGTGGAGGCAGCCTTGCCTCTGAAGACTTCTGTCTCCTGCAGCATAAGCTTCCAGCAGTGTGGGGTCAGCCTGCCCACTAGTGCACCTCCCAGGGAAGAACACCTCTCCCTGGAGCTTGAGAGAGACAGCACTGCCTCTCCAGGGTGCCTGGAATGAATGAGAAAACTCAGGCAAGCTGTGCTCCCTTGTGCATCATAGAGAGACCCAAATTATCCTCTCTTTACTCCCTGTTCCCATGAGAATCCTGCTGGGAAGAGCTGGGCTGTGGGATCCCCTTGGTAGGGCTGGCAGACAGCACAGCTCTCCCTTTCAACATCACCCACACCCAGCAGTGCAGCCCTAGCTCAGTCCTCACTGCCAGCTCCAGGCAGAGCTGGAGGGGACACACCTGGGGCGCTGGGGCTGAGGTTGCACGGGGAGCTAATGGGGACATGCCTGCTGCACCCAAGCCTGCCAGCCCCTCTGCTGCTCTCACAGTTCTCATGTGCTCCTCAGCCTGGTGACAGTGTCATGGTAGTGCCCACCTTGCCTGACGAGGAAGCCAAGAAGCTTTTTCCCAAAGGAGTCTTCACGAAGGATCTACCATCAGGCAAGAAGTACCTGCGTTACACCCCACACCCCGAGTGAGCACGTCTGTCCGTCCGTCCCGCCAGGCTGCACACCGGTCGTCATCGCACAGCACCTGCCTCCCTGACACCGCACGCTCAGCAGCCTTGCACCATCACACTGATGGTGCATCTCAATACTAAACCAATCCTCTCCATCCCTTTTATCCCTCACAGCCCCTCAAAACTAACCCCCTGGGTGTTTTCTCACCTTGAACCAGTGGCACAAGGCAGAGGTCAGCAGGCTAGCAGGGTCTCCAGGGCTTGCGCTGCAGTCTCTCCTGTTGGACACCAGCCAAGCTTCTCCCAGCAGTGCAGTGAGAAGCACAGGGTCAGCAGCCAGGCCCCACACCCCTCCTGTCAGAGAGCTTTGGGGGCTCCAAACTGCTGCATGCCTTTTGGAGTAGCTGTCACTAATGTGTTAACACTTTTGCCTTGTCCCATGCACAGGGGGGACCTGCAGAGCCAAATCTCTCCCTTCTTACTGCTTTCTCATCTCACTGGAAGGTCATTGCTTTCAGGTTTTATGGAGGAAGGAACAGAGCAAATAAACTGATCTTCAGTACTACCTGCAGTATTACTCTTCTGCCTCTGCTATCATCCACAGCACTCTTCACCATTTGCTTTGTTATCTGTGTCCATGCAGCTGGGATGCATGTCCACACTCTGGGTGGGTGGCAGCAGCACAGGCTGCCCTTGCTCTGTAAAAGTGGCACATTGGAAATGCATATTGTCCCAGGGCACGCAGACAGACAAATCAGTAGAGCCTAGGCCATTTGTGCTGCCCCTGCTTTGTAGCAGAGCCTCAGTGGCAGCAAGGAGGAGAACTCTGCTTAGAGAATGTGCCTCATCCTGCGCTAGTGTTAGCTGTAGGGTGGGGGGCCTACCTTGCTTCCCCAAATAGCTCCTTGGCTGTCTGCCAGCACCCTGCAGTGCCCAGTGCCATCAGTGACACTTAAAATGAGCAGCTGTTAAAAGAAATAGTCTGGCTTAGGGCACAAGCGTACTCCACAGCAAGCAGGGATTAGCAGGATTGATGCTCATGGTAAACAACACACTGGATGCAATGAAATACTCTCCAGTATCCCACAGACCCTAGTCCTGGGGCAGCACCCACACACACCTGAGACATGGCCCATCAGTCCTCGGACGACACACAGAGCTGCTGGCTTCTGCCACCCGTTCCCAGCCTTCACCCCCATACGAAGGCCAGACCACCCTGCTGGGGACATTCTTCCGCAAACTCAGCTGTGTTTCAGAGCTCCCTCTTTCATTATTAAAAAAAAAAAAAAAAAAGCATTAATATTTAATTGCCTCTAAGAAAGAGGAACTGCATACTGGCATTTTTCCCCAAATGACACTTAAATGAACCTTATGTCATGAAATTCTGTATTATCCTCATGTATTATTTTTAGTAGAAGATAAAAAAATGGTCTCTGGGTTGATATGGTTCCCCCTCTTTTCACTGCAAGAAGTGGGAAGGGGGATCTGCAATCTCAAAGGGGAAATGTGCCTTTTTTCTGTTTTTCAGCTGCACCAAGCTTGGCAGCTTCTCTAGTTCCCCACAGCTGGGCTGTATGAGCTCCTCCGTATCTTTCTGTTCCCTCTGCACACAGCCCTGGCCTTAATCTGGCAGGGAAAGACAGCTGCCTGTTGTGTGTGTCCCCACAAGTTTTCCAAATGACTGCCCAGTTTTCTGGAAGCTTGAGGACATGCCCCATGGCAAACTGTGCAAACACTTTGCTCTGAGCATCCCCAGGGAAGGAGCACTGCAGGGTGAGCACAACCTCTCTGGGACATCAGAGAAGTCACCTGCAAGTCAGAACAAGAGGGAACAAGTCCCATCACAGGCCCAGGGGCTTAAACCTGGCAGGAGCAGCTGAAGGCACAGCCACTGGTCCTGCTGCCAGGCCAGGCAGGGGCTGACAGCTAAATGCACACAAATTCCTGCCAGCTGCCCAGTGCCTCTTGAGGCCCCAGAGGTGCAAGTCATCCAGATGGACTCAAGCAATCACAGGGTTCAGTTCCAGTACAGCTCAAGTGGTTTTCTTTTAATCCCAGAGAAGTGAAAATGCAACATTTGTTTGAGTTGGTAATAACATCCAGAGACAGAAGTCCAAGCCTCCTACTCAGTAAAGTCATTTGTGTTTAAGGCACTCTGCAAAACCAGCTTTCCTCTTCTCCTTCCGATTTTCCCCATGCGGCAGCAGAATACCTGTAGGTATGTACCTGGTTTGGTCTTTTCTCCGTAGCAACACCCACCTGGCTCTTCCACCATCTCCGAGAACTGGCAACAGTAAACCCAGCAGGAGCCGAACGAAGAAATGCCAGGAGGTCGGGTCACTAAACACAGAAGGGCACGGCACAGGAGGGAGCACAGCGCCTGAGGAGGGGCACAGGGGCTTTTGAGCTTTTGCAGGACAGGCATTGGGTGTCCTCCCTGCAGGCACCAACGTGATTCCCCTTCCCTTCTCCCATCCGGCTCTGAAAGGGGATGGCAGTGCAGGGTCTGCAAGCATCGCTACCCAGCAGTGCTCCCGAACATAGCAACACCTCAAAACACAGGATACTGGGGGGGACACCCAGTTGCCCCCACCACACAGCAGAAATTACTTCCAGCCATCAATAAATACCAATAAATAAATTAAACCTTAAATAAATAAATAGATAAATAAATAAGTACCCGAGGACAGGGACAGAGGGGAAGGAGCACCCCAAGGGCAAGGGAAGCGTGTGGGTGGGCATTTCGGTGACCTGCCCCTCCCTGAGATAATAAGGTACGAAAGGGGGGGAAGGGTTCCCATGGAACGGTTGGATAACTGAGTCCAGGGATCTGGGAGCTCATCCCTGGCATGGGCTCTGCAGCTGGGGCTCCCACTCGGGACACCAAGCAGTAGGGCTGCGGGCCACAGGAATGCGAGTTCCTGACTCACAGGCAGGAGCTCTTACCCAATGCCTCCCTCCCTTTGCCTGAGCATCATAAGCCCTGCACCTGGGCTCCACCAGTCAGTGCCACCCAGCTTGGGCAGACACTCAGCCAGCACCTCCACACAAGTGCAACCCAAACACACCATTTGCAAACATGCAAAATTCCTGCACGTTTTTGCAAACATCATTTGCAAATTTTGTGAACAATTTCTGCAAACTTTTTTTTTGTTTTTTCAACCAGAGAAATGCCACAAAGGCAACCCAAACATCAGACCCAGTTCAGTGCATCAGATCCTGCCGTTGGAGAAGAAGTGGGCATGAAGCCCAGAGAGGTGAAGATAGGCATGGCCCTAGGGCTCAGCCAGAGCCTGCCTGCAGGCTGGAGCAGCCCTGGGAGCTCAGGCACATGGCTACTCCCAGGCACTAAGCCCAACACCAGCACTGGGTGGCATCAAGCTGTCCCTGGGGACATTACACATTACAGGCATGAGTGTAGTCATTTGTCTCAGTGTTGGAGCAGGTGATGTGCTGAGGCTTCAGACAGCCAGCACATTCCAAAAGATGGCAACAAATTCAACAGGATGTTCCCAGCCAGCTGGCACCAAAGCGGTGCTTGCAGCAGCTCCTTGAGCTGGCAGCCCGCATGAAGCCCCCAAGCATAGCCCCAGCCCTTCCCTGCAGGTTTTGAGGAGCTGGCTCATGCAGCCTCTGGTGCAGCATCCTCTCCAGCTGGGAGCCCATCTCTTTGTTGAGAAAGCCCCTCCTCTGGCTTTTTAGCTCTGATGCAACCAAAAACATTTGTCCCACCGGGTCAAAAGTCTATGTATGCCTTATTTCAAACCAAAAGGAACTTATCCCTCTTCCTCCCCCCAAATGATAAGGAAAACTGTATTTAAAGTTTCTAATCCCTCAACACACACACTCTTTGAGAAACAAAACATCGGTGATAGCAAAAGCTGCCATCAATCCCATACCAAGACACAACCACAGGCAGAGCCTCACAAGAGCAGGACATCTTCCCGCACCAGCAAGCTCCCAGTAGAAATCTTACTCCAGAAAACACAGCAAATCAAAGCTCAGAGCCCCCTCGCCCTCCAAACCTTTCCCACTGCAAGGCTGTACTCCTGAGCAAAACCCAGACGTAGGCACAGAAAGCAGCAGGTTCCCAGCATGCAGTAAGGCTGAGCAGGAGGACCAGGAGCGCCAGACCCAGCAAGGGAACTGTGCATTGAGGCTTCAAAATGCAATGTTCCCAAAGGGAAAAATAAACAAAGCATTGAATCAGCAGCAGCAGACACTGCTGAGATTTCATGGAGATTTCACTGAGATTTTTGGTCTAAGATGCCTGGGGAACCCCTTTTGAGGGCAAGGACCATGGTGCTCATCCCACCCTGGGAAAGCACAAGGCGCAGCCAAAGCTTTGCAGCACTGGCACCGGGGGGATGCACTGGCACAGCAAGGGCAGCAAGAGCAGCACTGGGCCAGGCATCTCGTCGGCAGCTCTTGACAGCACTGCCGACGTCACACGAAAGGCTCTGCACGGAGTCGCTGAACACTAACCCAGCAGCACTCCCCTGGGAGTGGGGAAGAAGATGGTACCCCCCCAGCAGGAATCACACACTTCCCCAGTGCAGCATGAACCTCCCATGACATGAAGGCGAGATGTGAGCTGGAGGAGCTGGAGGGCTCGTGTCAGGGCAGCAGATGGAGTGGGGAAAGCAGTGAAAGCTGTAACCATCTGCCCAGCAGCAACAGGGCACCTGGAGCACTGGCAGTGCAGCTGTAGCTTATGCCTCTGCTGCACCTCCAGGGTTGACACTGGTAACTGCAGGTTGCAGCCCACAGCCCTGCATTACCCCACAGACCAGACGATGTCAGCCATCCAGTGAGAGGTGAGGAGAAAGGCAAATAAAACCCCCTGTAACCCCCAAGCACCTGCAGCAGCAGGAGGCAGTGACCAGGCAGCATGCTCACCTCCTCCTCTCAAGGAAAACCCAGATGTGCCCCACACAGCCTCTGCTCACATCCCTGCCTCTGACCCACAGAGAGGTGACCCCCATCCCTGAAGAGCCTGGGAAGGAACAGCCATCCACCAGTGGCCCCTATCAGTAACAAACCTGTTCTGTGAGTGGCTGAGGAAAAGGAGGGTCTCCATGTGAGCTAGCATTTGGATGGAAAATGAGTAAGCATCCAACTTCTTGCAAGGGACTTGGGTATGCAGTGGAAGCATGCAAGTTCCAGGGTACCTCCAAGCTGGTTTGGGTACCTCCTACGCACACAGTGGGCACCTGAGCTGGGTGAACAGGCACTGGTCCTGGTTTCTCACTTGGCTGAGAATTGTTTTTTCTTCAATAAAAGAAGGGTCAGTGGGGCTTGGCTGGGGAGAGGTTGAGCAACCGCAAAGATTTAGTGCACCTTAAAATGAAATGACATCTAACCTGTCCTTAGACCTCACTCAAAGACGGAAAAGAGCTATGGCATCTCATACACTCGCAACTACTCCAAACACACCCAGATGCATGCAAAACATGTCCCACTTCCCTTCAGCTGTGGAAAATCTCTCCTGAGCAGAGGCAGCCTCCGGCTCAGCGCCCTGGTACCATCAGCTCCCATTCCACTCCCAGGCCCCCCACCCCATCCCAGTGGGCAGGGCGGGAGGTCAATTATTGATCCAAAATGCATAGGTATAGACACCATGGGGACACCTGTGCCCTGGAAGGAAGGGTCACCGCAGGAGCCCTCCACGTCCAGCAGGCACGGTCTCCACATCTACCTCCAGTTGGGTGGAAAGCATCATTTGCCACAGGCACGGTTCGATCACACTCGCGCTCCCTGCATTGCCCTGCAAGGAAAGAGGAGTCATTCAGGTCAGACAGCCTCTCTGTCAGCCACAAACCCCTAGAAGTACTCAATTCCACTTCCTGGGAAATCCTCCAGCACAGCAATCCCTCTTTGACACCCCTGTGCCAGCCAGGCTCTTTCTGACTAAGAAGGAGCCATGTTTCCAACCACAGCTACAAAAGCAGGAGAACCCAAGACATCTGCTTTGGTTCAGAAACCCTGTTCACTTGCAGCAGGCCAACAGCACCCAGGTCCTCAAGCACGCAGCCCGGCGCTGCTCTACTTGGGAGGTATCACGACTATAGGTTGTCCTCGCTTGGGTCTCCACATGAGGACTTGGGCATCGTTGGCATTGGGCTTCACTAGTGCGTTTGGTGGGATGGGCTCCATCCTGCTGAGGATCCGGGGCTGCTCCTGCTGAGTCCTTCCCACCAGCCGTGCCCGCTGCCCCAGCAGCTGCATAGGATCAACTTCAATGTCCACTCGCATCCTCCACTTTATAGTCTGCAAGATTATCTTTTCCTTGGTGGTGGTGTTCATGGCCACCAGCCACGTGGTAAAGCTCTGGTCCCTTTTAATCCTGGTCAGCAGCGGCACATTACTGTTGCTCACAGGGACAGCCCATGTCACGCTGGGGTAGAAATTGTCATTCATGCTCACCGAGAACCTGGAGATCTTGTTAGTGGGCCCGACCAGAGTCACAGTTTCTGTGGTGTTTCCATACCAGGGGTAGCTTACACCATCTGAATCACTGATGGCTTTTACTCTTCCTTCTCGTAGGTCAGGCAGCTCCCAGCTTGACCTAGTGAATGGGAAGAGAAAGGCTGGGTTAGTTGGGAAATGGCAGAAATAGTACCCAGGGAGGCACAAGGAGGCAAGCAGCATGGATACAAGACCCTCTCCCGTCCTGCAGCAAGTTCTCAAGGAGACCTTTGATTGAAAGAGCAAATCCCACTTTGGTTCTTTCACCCTCACAATCAACCTTTACTCTGTTAGCACAGCACTGTTTTAAATAACCTGCAATCATACCAACTGGGCCAAAATTCATTGCTGAGTCTCTCTGGGGTCATTCTCTCCTTAATCAGCTCCTGCAATGGAGGAGAACAGCCTTCCTCATCCACCAGCTGCAGCACTGCGACCATGGCACCAACCAAGCCTCCCAGCAGCCCCCTCCCGTGATAAAAGTCTGCGATTTTTATGCCTCCAAATACATGCGCCTGCACAGTCACATACAATAATTAGACACCACAATTTGTGCCTGCTGCTGGTACAATGAAATCCCTGCAATACGGCTTGGGGTGGTGGGGGGAGTGGTGGTGCAGAATTCCAGCCCAAATCTTGGATGATAACCACAGTAGCAACACAGACTGGCTATGACGAGGAAGACGACCTCACCACGTGGTAATTACTAGTGATGTTTGGTGAAACCTTCCACCAAGTCTGAGCTCTGGCTTCAGATGCATCTGTGCTCTGGAGCTGCCTGCAAGTGGCTGGGGACACTGGCCTCCGATTGCTCCAGCATCCCTAAGTGCTCCAGTGCCACGTGCAAACGAATCTGCCATGACAGAAAGAACCGGGCAGGCAGCATGAGAAGCCGCGGCTCTGCTGGTGCCCACACACTCTGCCCTGCCCGCTGCCCCATGCCAGCACCCCCGGGCACCGGCAGCCTGACACCGAGCAGCAGAACACCTGGTCATCTCTAGTTCCCCCCCACATCACCCCTTTCAAACAGCAGAAGATACGACAACTCCCCCAGCACCTCCTGCACCCACGGAATGCTCTTCGGAAAGGGGTGGCGGCCGCAAAGCCCTCGAGCGAGGGAGCTTTCCGTGCCCACCGGGCTGGTGCAAGAGCCGCCGGTGGGACAAGAGGAGCAGGTGCTGCTCAGGGCACTGGGGGTCGGGTCTGAAGGGGCAGGGACGGCGCCGGGGTGAAGGCTGATGCTCGTGTGCAGCTGTGGGTGCAGCCGCGGGTGCAGCGCCCGAGAGGCTGTGAAACAGGCAGACGCCCGCAGCAGCTCCCGGGGTGCCAATGCCGTGACCAGCCCCGGTGCCCTCCGCAGGCCCTCCACAGCCCTTTCCCCACTCCCATTCCGGTGCCGCCGGGGTCCCGTCCCCCCGCCACAGCCCGTGCCGGCAGCGGCGCCGGTGCTCACACGCCGAGGTCGCTGTAGGTGTTGTAGAACTCCATGTGGTTGCAGGCCTGGATCCAGCCCACCACCCAAGTGTGCCGCCGGGCGATG
>JANHGL010025069.1:109196-125934 GCA_024611195.1 Ceyx melanurus | reverse complement strand
GAGTGCGTGGGAGGGGGATGAGGGCAGGACTCTGAAGGAATTTGATTTTTCTGACTTAGTCTTGGCTACAGATTACACTTGCTAAGCACAGACAGCCACACAGGGAGGAAGCTCTCTAACCAATCTTAAGCAGAAAGTCAGGCTGCAGCTGGGTCCTCCAAACTGTGCCTGTGAAGCCAGAGTACTTGCAGCAGAGTACCGGATTGCAGAGTTGCTGGTGAAAGAAAAAGGGCTGAAGCCTTTTGGGGAGTTTATCAAGGCAGAAAGTGAGCTGCAAACTACTTGAGAAACAACCCTTTCATGTAAAAATGACAGTGGAAGTTATACAATCAGATGAAGCAGCTTTAACTTTTAGAAGTGAGAGGGCTTTTTTGTGTGTGGTTTGTTGGTTGTTTTTTTTTAATTTAACACAGCATCTTCGGCAATAAAGTGTTTCAGGGACTGTCAGATGACTTCAATAGAACAAGTTCCTGTAGCTGATCCAATTTGTAATGCAGACTTCTGCATACTGGAAAAAAAAAAGAAAAGATTTTTCTCCTGAAACACTCCTGCCAAAAAAATGCAACCTTGGTATGGTATATTTTGAACTCTTTCACAGTTCTGTTTTCCCTAACACAGTAAGAGCTCAGAATATAGATACATACTAAATAATGGCTTAAAACTCACATCAGCTGCCTATAGGAAACAGCTCTAAAGTTGTACTTTACTGTCTTGTTCCTACATGAATAGGATCAGAACTCATTTTAATTCAATGAATATGTATGTGCATATCTAGCTGTGAGTATATGTGAGTATGTTTATACATGCATCAATAGCAGTATCTTGCAATAACTCTATCATCTAACTAACAGCAACTTTTTATGATGCTTTCTAGCCAAAGCATTTTTCCCGTTGCCAAGACGGTTTTAAAAGAATGTCATTGTTTTGTTTGGTACAGCATATGGTAGGCAAAGTATGCAAAGGAACTCCAAGCATTTTTGTTTAAAAGTTTGCTGCAGCAGTATAAACAATTAAGACAACACTCAGAGTTTCCAGTCCTGAAAACCTGTTGACTCAGATGTTCTGTTTGCAGGGAAGCCATGCACAAGAAGTGTGCATGCTTTTAACAGCAGACATTCCTGCTGGCTGTCCGATTCCCAACTGTACAAGGAGCCCTTGCCCCTTGTCAATATACACGTTATCAGTTCTTTCAGCACGAGAGCTCAGCCTTTTCAGTTTTTCCATTCCCCTCCATTTCAGAAAGCAGGCAGAAGGTGTCAATGCCAGTTGGTCATTAGAAGCAGGGGTGGGTCAGTGTTAGTTTAGAAATGAGTTTTTAAAAGCAAAGAAATCTCTAAGCTATCTATGAGTCGGATTCCCCACCTGATTTTTCAGCAGCTCTCTCTGAGCACAGTGAAACACATATGGCATGAGCAGTGGTTTCTCTTCACTGTGTGAGTCCCAATCATTTGTAAACACATTATTGTCTCTCCTGAGTTCTGACACAAAGGAATTTGGAATTTGATATATGCCTACTCAGTATGACACCCTCCACCGGCGGCTGCCGAAGCCATTGGCTCTCGGGGTCACGTGAGCGGTGAAGATCGTGCCATTGCCCACGCGCTGGCCAATAGTCCAGCCACGGGCTACCCAGAGCTAACGGGACACTCTTGCTTACACAGCCGTGCCCTGCTGCTGCCAGCCAAGCTCATTTAAGAAGACTTATGCTATGGAGCCGAGCAGCTGTAGGATGGGGGCATCAGCTGCATTGCTTTTTCTTCCCTGCTGCTGGTTTCCACCTTCATGCTAAGCCCATGAAGAGCCTCTTCTGCTCTTTTTCCCATACCTGCTAGGCTTTGATTTGGGAGGAGGGAGGAGCAATTAATCCAGAAACTGAGCTCTAGGCTTTGGGTTTATCATGGAAATGGTAACTCCACTCCGTGGAGTAACTTCAGACTGCTAAAACTTATTTTTCATCTCTAGCCATTCATATCTGGTGTCTTCTAGTATCAGAGGATCTACCACGCTTTACAGGTGCCAATGCTGCAGCACCTGAAGTGAACTTGGGATCTCCTCCAATCACACACCAGCAGTATTGCATGACAAATATTAAAGCAGTATGATCTGTTGAGGAAATGAGCCAAAAAAAGGGCAACTGGCAAATCATATAGGAAGCATGTGTTAAAAAGACAGGAATAGCACATATAGCCACATGGACAGTCCCCACTTTTCACTCTGGGAACTGGGAAGGGTATGGTTAAGTTAAAAAAACAAGAAGGAGAATAAACATGTTCCTCTCAGTCAGGTTAATGTTCTCCCTGCTTTTAATGTGAAACTCACTTTATCTTGAAGGAGGGCAATAAGAAATCAATGGAAATAAAAGGAAACATCTCACTTTGTATTGAATAAATGTCTATGGAAAGAGAAATAAGACTTTAGGCTTTTTGTTCCTTTGGGTATGACTTGATGTAAACCAGCCATTCCCCTTACCTTTCAGAAGCCACAGTTAACTGCCTGCCTTCATAAAAAAAGTAGTATTTCCATCTTTCATCAGACGTACCCTCAGACATACAATGAAATGAAGTGAATGAACAAACAGTGCCCTGTGCACGTGGCTCTGGCTTGAGACTGCTATTTTCTAAAACAGAGCACAGGCTTCAGACAATTAGAGAGGAAACTAAAGGCAGTGAACTTGTCTGAAGCACAGGTGTAGTTACGTCCAGGAAATCAGCAAAATAGTTGGCAGGTAGTTTTCACAGCTAACAAATCCAGGCAGATCTTTGCAAAACTAATGACCGCGGGTATTGGGCAAAAGTTTACAAATGCACCCTACTGTCCTTTGGCACTCTGACAAGTAAAACATGAAAATGATTTTCTACTTGCATATCAAACTCAGATTACTAACCTCGATTAGTTCTGCTACGAGGGTAGCTGTGCCAGTGCTCTGTGGGTTACTTCAAGGTCTTAAAAGTAGTCTTTTGAGGAGAGGGGTCATATAATTTTGTGACAGGCAAATCCAACAGGCTCTATAACTGAAGTATCCAATGCTCACAAAATATGTTTGGCTACTAACTCTTTCATTATTTTAAGTAGATAGCTTATTAGGCAGACCTGGGATTTTGCCAAGTGAATTTGATCCTGGCAACTAAACTACCAATGAAACGGCTTGCTAACATCAGCCCCGGAGAAGGCAATAGGAATGAGTGGATGGCAATACTGAAATGGAAAGGCTTATCGTTAGGAGAACTGTCAGGAAGAAAATGAGAAGTCTGACAGCTTTTGAGACTGCTTCTACTTTTTTTTCTGGCTTTTCGTACTGAATTCCGGGTGAACTGACTTGATCATGTGATGCCTGCTTTCGTGTGCAGATACATGTGTGTACACTCACGCCTTTTCCTAGGAAGATACTCCTATACAGCCAGGCTGGCACTTCAGCAGATATAAAAAGGATGAGTCGCTTATGCCTCTTTCAAGAATTTCATCCGTTTTCTTTCGAAAACAAATATATTTAATGGTACAGGTATCCATGCTGAATAAAGAATGGCCACGAGAGGGCACACTCCAAAGGCTTTTTGCTCCGCACAAGGCAACCTTCCTGCAAGCTCCTATTTTACCTAACTGGATCCTGAATCCCAGAGATCTTTATGCTTATCTGTAGCTTCTCTGAGTGGAGCTCTTGTTTCTTTCTTCTGCTTTATTTAAAAGGTGGAGAGTCACTGGAGTGGAAGACTGCAAGTAAAATAATGCAAGAAGGAAACAGGAAAGGGGGAAAAAGATAAACTGATGGATGCTAGTAGTGCTGCAAATCTAGAGATCAGATTTTTTTACAAGATACAGGGAAATGTGACCGTGAATCATCATCTGAGATGATTTTCTCACACCTTTTTTTTTTAATGCAGTCTCCTTGGATTTTAGAAAATAAGCCTATTTCCCCTTGATTTTTTTTTCCTCTTTGTCACACTATACCAAAGATTTCAAGTTTAGCAAATGAAAGCAAGTTATTTCCAGAAGAAGAAAGCCTTTCTGTATTAATCTGTGTCAATGTAACAAAATGTGAGAATTCAGGGAGTTTGAGAACAACTAGAGAAAGAACAGAAGAATCTGAGAAGATGAGAACCAGTTTAGAAAAAGATACCTGAGAGAGGGAGAGGCAGAAAGGACTGTATGCATTCATTTCTGTGTGTACACAGCTTTCTATGCAAATGCAGTTGGCACTCTCTGAATGTGCATTTACCTGTATGTGTGTATACATCCATATGTCCATGTGCATGTGTATGCCAAGGCAGAAATGCTTATATACCTGTGCAGCTTTACCTGCACCACTGTCAGGTGAACAGGTTCCTGCAGATAAGTCTATGCATTCAAGTGCTCTCCTGTGTGCAGGATGTCTATGCTGCATTCACATAAATGATTCATGCTGAGAAGTTCTTATATCTAGGTATGTCTATAATGGATAGGAAAAGGCTACCTCACTGACTGCAACAGTGAGCTTTGCAAGATTGATTTAGGATTGAAACTTAGTCTACTGGAAGCAACTGGAAGTTCTGTTACTCGTTTTAGTGGGCTTGGGATTTGGGCCTTAGTGCACAGAAATCGAATATTTCAATGAAAACAGACTGGCACCTTCTGATCCACTTAATTTTAGAATTTACAACAAATTATTTAAAGTATGAAAAAACACCAACAAACTCAGCTCTCTCTTTTATGAATGACAAAGACTTGGTACAGTTTTTACTTTAAAATATGTTATGGTGCAAGTGACCCTAAACTTTGCTTGAGCTATTTGAGACGTAATGGCAAAAATCAATTAACAAAAAACTTCAACCAAACAAACACCTTTTTTGTTTCTAAATATTTAAAGCCGTGTGGGGGAAGGGCTTTCAGTTTGAAAGAACTCTAGGCTGTGGATATAAAGTGCTTTCCTCCCAACAAAATAGCAGAGGAGAGTCAAGGTTCACCAGAACTGAATTATTTCACATTCTGAATGACCTTGTCAATGGCCCTTTGGGTTAACTTTTCAAGAAAAGGTATTTAAATAAGGTTGCTGCTGTTTTTTCCTCCACGAATGCTTGGGGAATAGATTTTTCCCCCCCTCGCTTTCTTATTTGGCTTATTTTTCTTGTAACAACTATCTTCTTTTGCTGGCAAAAAAGAGTACGTGGACATAAAAAGGTGTTTATTACTTGTGTCATAATTGGTTCTCCCTTTATAAGAGACAACAGTAAAGCAGCCAGGGAGCAGGAATGAAAGTACACAACCTGGATGATCAGTCGTATAGGAGGGCTGAGGAATAGTTGGAATAAATGGTTTTCCGGTGATCCATAGGCTGAAATGCATTCACAGAAACGGCGGTGATCACACATTTGTCATAATCAGTCTGCCTAGGGGATAATTGCCAGACGATAACAGTGCTAAATTCACTGAATAAATTCATCGCTGTGAACAATTCATCTAACTCTAGTGGTCACTCATTAGTAAACATTTTGAGCAATTATCTCTCAATAACCATGCTCTTCTCTGCACTCTCTTTAGAGGAACCTTTCTAGTAACCTATTTTTTTCTGTCTCCTGGGGAACGGAAATGAGAAGTGAAGAGAAGGATGCTTTTGAATGTAATTACAGATTGGCACGCAGTACAAATTCCCCCAAATCTAAACATAGGCAGTAGTAAAGTTAGCAACTAAAAAAGGAAAAAAAAGCTTGCTTTGTATGGAAAAACAGTTCACTTACAGTATAACGTAAAAACAGTTCAAAATTAAGCAGCGGTGAAGCATGGAAATTTAAAGTGACAGCACCTTCTCACTTAGTGAGCATTTTGCAAAGGAAAATTTAAATATTGTGTATTAAGAGAAATTAAGAATAAGTCACATTGTAATGTCAGAAAGGATAGTTGCTTTCATTATGAAAAAAACCCAGTCTTAGTCATTTAACAACATATGTTTCAAGAAAACCCAAAAAAAGTAATTTCACATGTTTTAGCACTTTACTCAAAAAAGATCCTCTTAACTGTATAGCTTAGATGCCACCTAGCACACATACATAGCTTCAACTAACAGGATTTTGTCTTGAACCCTGCTGCAAATAGCAAACAAACGAGTTTCAAGTAGCCGAAGCCAGCGACAGGGAAGGAGAGAGCCCGGGAGCCCTGGGCTGCCCCAACCGCTCACACTGCACCCAGGCCTGCCAGGGCTCTGCCCATCCCTCCACACCCTCCTGGGCCAGGCCCTTCACCCCTTGGGAGCAGGTACCCACGTGGGAGCCCTCAGCAACCCTTCCAGAGGCAGAGAGGAGGGTACCTGTGCAGGCACCCCTCTGCTGCCATGTTCAGGTTTCTCTCCTAAAAAGGTGCACGAGCGCCACTGAAGAGAAAAACAGATATGAGCAACCCCTCATGCTATATATACTGATGCTACACTTTCTTTCCATTCAGTAACTCCTTCCATTAAACCTTTTACCATATATGCACTACTTTGTAGGGCTTGTATTTTTAACCATTTCTCACAGCATTTGCCAGTGTCCCTCGCACTGCTGGGCTGCTCCCTCGGCATCACAGCTCTCTTCCTAGAGGGGACTTTGCTCAGCAGTAAAGCAGAGAGGTGACCTCTCCCAGGCTTTGGGAAGGGGAGATGAGGAAAAGCAATCAAAGGGGGCCCAAAGTAATCCCTCGTCTCCTTCTTCAGCTGCTTTCTGCTATGATAACAATCCAGGCCGTTGACATCGCTGTTTATAAGAGCATGGAAGTGATGAAGGCATTACCACTGTTGGGCTGTGGGTCTTTTCACAGGAGTCAGGCAGGAGGAGCAGGATGATTAGAAATGGAGAAAGACCCTTGCAAATCAGCTGTGCCAGATGAAAAGGCAGGACAAAAGGATAAACAAAGTGTAATTATGGAAGTGATACCATCCCCAACTTTCAGGAATTCCAACAAAGGAATCTCCTTTTTGTTTTCAGTAAGATGAAATTTCCATATATTTCCAAAACTTTGAACCTGGTAATGAACTCAGACCAAAAAGGAAGGACTGCTACTTCCCTAAACAATATTTGGAGAAAATTAAATACAGTGATTTTGTTTCAGAACACTTGGAGAATTTATTATATTGTAGCACTGATACATCTGGAAATAAAGATCCTGTTGTAAAGTTAATGTGCAATCATAATCAAGCCAGATCCAGAGATCTCAATTCAGTTTTGCCACAGAACAAACTCTGATTTCAAAATGAGCTTGTCTGAGAATCGTGACCTGGTAAAGCTGCAGGATTCATACCATTTGTGCTGTGTGATCTTAAACTAGTTGTGAATGTGGAGAGAATTCAGAAAAGCTTCATTTTTTCCTAATGTGAAAGCATGCTTTTTATCCCCAACTTTGCACCATTCCCAGTCTCCTTCTAAAAAGATCTGTGAAAGGGAAAGCTGTTTTGATTGCTATGAAACCATTTATTAGCTATGCAGGTTTGAGGACTCAGGATTTTGTTTCATGAAGAAATATTAGGCTCATATAAACTTCCAGTATCTTTTTTCTTTAGCATCTGAATCGACCATTCGTGTGTAAAAATGTAGCTAACCACATCCAGAGAGGCTGTTATTGTAGCCAACAACCTACAGGGAGGCTGCTATCCCTGTGTAAGGACACATCTTACACTACCTCGCTCAAGCTCACTTCCCTCTAGTAAAGAAAAGCAAGTACTCAAGTACTTTCACCGTACTGTTCTAATATTTTTAGTAATATTTAAGCTTTTACACATACAGGAGCATATGAAAAACTAATTAAGAGAGTTCTTGGGGTCCAGTTTCTTTTATATAATATCTGTCAAAAAGACTCGCTGCATTGCTACGCTTCCAGCCTGTGCACAAGGTAATATTTACTGCTGGAGATACGTCCCTTTGTAACTACTTGCAACTCCCACTAAGCACAGAAATACCAGCCCGTGCAGTATCACGCCGTAGCACTTAACAGCAGAAGGCTCTCTAACGCAGGGCTGTGTGGTGTTTGGGTTCAGATGGGCCCTGCAGCTTCTTCCCCTGTTCACCTAGGTCTGCACAACCCAGCTCCTTTCTCCAGAGCACACGACTGGGCCAGTTTTACCTGTTCATACCCAGCACAGCTGATCTGCTCATGCACAAGATCCCCCCTAGCACCAGAGCTGCTCTCTGTGCCCAGCTCGCTACCTCAGGAACACAGAAGTTTTGCACTTCACCGCAATGCCAATTCACACCAGTCTCAGAGCTTGGGGATAGAAAGCAGCTGGGAAGAGGCTGCTGGTGCCAGAACACTTTCTGCAACCAGATCTAAACCATCTTTTTCCCCAGAGATAGCAAACAAAAGGGGTTGGATGGAGAGTTTGGGATGCAGCAACCCACTTCTGGGAGGTCACTTGCATAAAGCCCATGTTGTTTATCAGGTCTATGCCAAGGAAAGGGATAAGCAAGTTAGAAGATTGCTTTAGAAGAGAGAGTTGGGGTGAAGGAAGCTGGATGGATGGTCCATGCAGGCCTTGGAAGTATCCATAGTGAGCACTCTTCATAACATTTATTACAGGGCAACCAGCCTCTTGGGCCAGACTACCTTTGGAGTGGAAGAATGTAATTTGTACATCTTCTCATGCTCTCTAACCTGGGCAGGAGTGGGATTAATGTATCTCACCTCTCCTCTGTTCCAACATATATGGCATCTTTGCCATAGTTTTTTTTCCATAATGAAAAAAAGAAAAGGTATTAGCTGGCTATTAAGAGCTGACTAATTTAACTTCCAGTCATTACTGAATTAATCTTATTAAAAAAAAAAAAAGGAAAAACAGTAACTCCACCAACTCCACCATTCTTCTCACTGCTGGTCACCTTGCTCTGTCTTTTCTACAGGCCTTTTCTAAGGCACAGATCCACTAGTTCATGTAGCTCCCTGAGAAATGAGTGTAACTCACTTTGAAGACTGGCATCAGCACCGTCTGTGAGAGGCAGTTAACACAAACCATGTGTTTCCCTATCTCAGTGACAGTTAAAAGTCTACAGTTTCATACTCTCACTTAGAGGGAAAACAAAAACAAAAGCTGTGCCCTTTGGCCACTGTAATTCAGAAATGTCTGTCTTTTTGACCTGGGAAAGCCACGAGGGAGAGCTGAATGGGTCCGTGCCAGGACTTCACAGAGGAGTGCAACAGGTAGCTCAAAGGGCAGCAGGACCTGCCTAGACTTCCAAATCCAGGAACTCTTGAATTTGCAAGTCAATATGGGATGGATGTCTCTTATAATTTGGCCCCAGCCCTGATAACAGGGGAGCAGGATGATCAGGGAGCCCATAGTAGTGAAGTTCAGCAGCAGTGGGAAGCAAGGAGGTGAGACTTGGTGCCATGAGAGCAATTTTCCCTGGATTTCCCAGCCACTTCAGTTTTGATCTGCATTCAAAAAGTTCTGGTTCCCTGACAAGCAGAACCACTGCACAGAGGATCAGGTCACCAACCATGGCTAGCTCAAAAATTATACCAATGACTAACTTATAATTATGAAAACTTTTTCTGTTTCACTAAGGTCAGATCACTGTGCATTTCAAATCTGTGACCCCAGTTCATCCTGGCTTCCATGCAGAGAAAGGACAAAAGATGCCAACATGTTTTTTTCTTTTGTCAAGAAAATAGAAAAGTAACTCTTTTAAAAAAATAATACCACCACCAGCCCCCAGCTAATTCATTCTCTCTTAACTTTTTCATGCTCTAGTGATCAAATCATTAAACAGCCCTCATTATTCATTCCAAATTCTGCCAAGGATATGAGCTCTGTATCAGAGAAACACCCCCTCACCATCATAATCATCATCATGACATCTCAGCAAGTTGATACAATTATGCCAGAGAACCATCCCCATAATTATACAGTTCTTTAGCTCATTTCTCAGTGTATTCACCATTACTATAATCACAGCAAGTACAGTGTGTTAAATTAAGAACAGGATCTACAGCTAACAGCTCACACCACAAAGAGTCTGCCTGCTGCAATTCTGCAATTTTCTACAAAGTAACTTTGCAAACCTCTCAGAGCTGGGGCTCATATTTTAATATGCCTTTGTTTTTCAAGCATTTGACATTTACAATTCCTTTTAAGATGCATATGAAGAGTGGCACTTTAAGGAGGGAGAAAGGGCAGACCTCATTCCCACATAATTTCCAAAGTACTACCAAAGAATTGGCAGGGCTAGAACTCGCTCCTTAACTTCAGCTGTTAGGCACAGACTTGTATGTGCATGGCCCATGTAGTCCTGGACTCTTGTCACAAAAGCCTTTTTGCCTTTCAGCTAACAGAGATCACAGACACCTTGGGCACATGAACTCTTAGCAGCTGCTGATGCTTATTTGCCATGAGGTGCTTTATAGAATCGACTGTATCAGTACTTAAACAAAATGCCTTGGTTAAAATATGATGCTGGAAAGCAACAGGAAAATAAATACTTTTCTAAAGAGAGAATTTTCATAAAAGGCAAACTAAGGAGGGAATGAGGTGAAGGAAGGTTAGAATAGAAGAATCATAGGAATTTAAAGAGCCAAGTAGGAAACCTTCATGATTATGGCGACAGTTAAGAGAATATACCAGGCTGCAAGCAGACGTACTAACAAGCTCTTCCTGTCTATTTCCATTTACCAAATCAGGCACAGCCAAGAAAATGTTGCACTTTGAGATATCCAAGGAAGGCAGTGAATTGTCGGTGGTGGAACATGCTGAAGTGTGGCTCTTCCTGAAGGTCTCCAAGGCCAACCGGAGCAGGACGAAAGTCACCATCCGCCTGTTTCAACAGCAGCGGCAGCCGAAAGGCAACTCTGAAGTAGAAGATATGGAGGAGGGGGGGTTGAAAGGTGAAAGGAGTGAGACTTTGATTTCAGAAAAGGCAGTGGACACCCGTAAGAGCACTTGGCACATCTTCCCTGTCTCCAGCAGCGTCCAGAAACTCCTGGACCAAGGGAAGAACTCTTTGGACGTGCGGATTGCCTGTGACCTCTGCCAGGAGACTGGAGCCAGCCTGGTGCTACTGGGCAAGAAGAAGAAAAAGGAAGATGACGGGGAAGGGAAAGAAAAGGAAGCTGGAGAATTCACAGGAGAAGAGGAGAAGGAGCAGTCACATCGGCCCTTCCTGATGATGCTTGCCCGGCACTCAGAGGACCGGCAGCACAGGCGGCGGAGACGAGGCCTGGAGTGTGATGGCAAAGTCAACATCTGCTGCAAGAAGCAGTTCTTTGTCAGCTTCAAGGACATAGGATGGAGTGACTGGATCATCGCGCCTACAGGTTACCACGCCAACTACTGCGAGGGAGAGTGCCCCAGCCATATAGCAGGTACCTCTGGCTCATCGCTCTCTTTCCACTCCACTGTCATCAACCATTACCGCATGCGGGGCCACAGCCCCTTTGCCAACCTCAAGTCATGCTGTGTACCCACCAAGCTGCGGCCCATGTCCATGCTCTACTACGACGACGGCCAGAACATCATTAAGAAAGACATCCAGAATATGATAGTGGAGGAGTGTGGCTGCTCATAGACACGTGTGTGCACAAGGCCCTTCTCATTGAGAAGAAAATGTATCAACAGCCCAAGAAGAGGAAAGACCGAACATGGTATCACCTTTTTTGAATGAAACAATGATCGGAAATAAAAGAAAAAACAAACAAAGAGAGTGAGAAGAAAAAAAAAAATAGAAAAAAAAGACTTGTGGAGGATCAGAAGAGACTTCAGCTATAAAAAGGAAGAAAGCAAAGCAAGATTCATGAGCCCGGGCTTGAATGAGATACATCTGAATGGCGGTATGGGTTGGGGAGTTCCCCTTCCTTTCAGTACGCTCCTTATCTTATTACATAGTATACTAAACATTAGTTATTACTAGGGGAGTTATTTCCCTCCCTTAGTTACCCATCAGTTCAAGCCGTGGTAGCAGCTCATCTAACCTGCAGCAATTTGGACTAAGTCCAAAATGTCATTGAAACTCCTTGAAAAGCCATGTGTATGAACACTACATTCACTGGCACTTTCCCCCTAAAGTTACCAAGGAACTGAGTAGGTGTGTAGTGTTTGTGCGTATATATATATGGCTATGTATTTATATACATATCTCTATACATACAGACACTACACACATACATATGCTTAACATTGGTAAAGGGACAATATTGTGCAGGTGTATACACCTTCATCTTCTGCACTACATTTACAACAACAAAAAAAAATAAAAAAAAAAGCGAAAAAAGGAAAAAAGAAAAATGAAGAAAAAACACAGAATTGAAAAAGAACGAATGAAAGAATAAAAGTTACATTTTTTGTAAAGGTGCTTACAATGTTAGAACTATGCAACCTAGTTGGTTTGAAACTGTTTACCTGCGAGAGAAAGAAAACAAAACAAAACAAAAAAAACAGAAAGACTTTTTTTTAAATGGAAGTAACTTGTTTTAAAAAAATTCTTCAGTGAGAGATACTTGAAAGGAACATGTTTGTCCAGTTACTGGAGCCAAACATTTCTATATTTTGTAAAAAAAAAAAAATAATTTTAATCGTTTACTATTTGCACTACAATGGTGTCTGACCTGTCTAATCCTTATTTAACAAATATTTGCAAGGGAGGGTGGTTGGGTGCGGGAGGGGTTGAGAGCTGCACTTATTGTGAGCTATACAAGAACTGCTACAGCACACAAAATCGCTATTTTTATTATTATAATAATTATTATTATTTTGTACCTTAAAATGAATAGACACATACACCAAAGACATTTGTGCGAGCCTCTAAAAAGTCTGTTTGTGGTTGGTACCATTCACCTGTAATAAGTTAGAGTTTGAATTAAGGGTCAGTGGGTTGATTACATTTAGGCTAGAATATCTGTTAACCAGTGAAATTCAAACAGTGCCCTCAACAGAAAATTGCCATTTGAAGTAAGCCCAGAAAAGCCCTGGGATGTGGATCCAAGGTGCTCGGATCTGAGGTCCATCTTAGCCTAACTGTACTCATTTGTGTGTACAACACTAAGACTTGTCCGTGATGCACAGCAACTGTGCGTTGTTGGGAAGTAACTTTCTACAAGGGATATACATATATATATGTATATATTTCTGTATGTATATATGTATGTATACATGAGGTATAAGCACTTCTGGCTTCACTTTAATGTTCTTAAAACAATGAATGTTTGTGTGCAAAGCACAGTATGTTAAAAGATTGTTTGTTTGTTATTACCCAGTGGGAGGCTACACGTTCAAAATGGTATCTGTGTGAGAGAAACCGAAAGTGCTGGTGTACACTTAGAAAGTCTTGATGTAAAACTGCAAGCAGCTTTGGGCCCTGCCCACCATCTCCCCTGCAAATATACAGCAGATGGCAGTTGTGGTAGGATTGCTGTTTGAAATGCAGTCTTTGGGGAAAGACTGGCTGTCCCAACCACCACCCTCTAGCACGACAACTCTTAAAGGGTTTCTGCGTTACCTGTAAAACCGAATTTTCAGTGTCAACACCTAACCTGAAAGGTCCAACCAGTAGGGCATAGGTAGAAAAGTCTTTTTTAAAAAAAAATTTCTATCGCTGTCCTATTTAAAAGAATGTCAAAGTGCAACTTTGGTCTTTGGGTAGGGGGAGATGATAAGAGGGAATGGGAGAAACCGTTAGGCCCTGTTTACACTGAGTGTGATAACCCTGAGCCTGAAGCTTCAGACTCTCACAGGTTTGCAGGACTAAGCCCCTTGTTAGCTACCTTCTGACGGGACAGGCTTCAAAACTCCTCTCATGGAAGGAAGCACTAACACGACTCCCCACCTTGTTGAGAGCACAGGCTGTAAAAACAACTTTAAAAGTTAAAAAAGAAAAAAAAAAGAAAAAAAAAAGACAAAAAAAAGACAAAAAGATAGCACAATTTAACCCGGTCACATTGGCTAGGGATAGAGTGTTAGCACCTTCATGGAAAGAACCATGTTTAAACAGTGTAATCAGGGCCTTCATTTTTTGTCAGCCAAAACTGTCTGCGTGTGCATGTGTGAGTGGGTGTTCTCTGTGTGTGCATATGGATGTGTGCATGGGCACGTGTCTGTATTTGTATGTATCAGTAGAGATTTTAAAAAGGAAAAAAAAAAAAAGAAAAAAAAAAAGAAAAAAAGCCCTTTCCTCCATTGAATAGATATATCAACATACATGCTTATAGTTAAGTTTTCTATCTAATTTATTCCACAGTATTTAGATTGCATAGTACAGCTAATGGGTTATACATTTATGTACTTTTTATACAATGCATTTTTTTTACAGACTTGTTTGCAATTTGCAAAAAAAAAAAAAAAAGAAAGAAAAAATAACAATTCGGTAAACAATAAATTTGTCACTAAAGTATTCTATAAAATATCAAGGCTTTCTGATTTAAATTATTTACGGAAGTTTGTTGGGTTTTTTAGTTTTTTCTTCCTGGGAAAAAGGAGGGATACCAAATGCTAGTAGGATTTTATTTTTTTTTTTTTAAGAAGATGCACAACTAATTTATCTTTATAACTTAAACCGAGTTCCTCACCCTGCTTCATTTGAAGCAAGTGGCAGAATTACTGTTGATTTTTCTAGAAGCAGAGCCAGGCTTTGGAACATCAGGAGCAGGGACTAGTCTGTGACAGTTGTTGAGGATAGTACCTTTTATTTCACTGGGCTTTGGACCTGGCCTTAAAATTGGACACAGATTGTCCCAGAACACTTACTCATGTCAACAGGCTCTTTGATATCTACTGGTCTCCCTACAAGAGTAGTAAAACTACTTACATGAGTAAAGGTAAGCCAGGGTGAACCACAGGTTCCTTTTGCTGTGGACAGTGTGAAAGGAGAGAAATGATTTGGAATGAATGGCACCATATCCAACACTTTAATGCAATTATTTAACCCAGGCTGCTTGCATCATGGCTGATCTCTGAACACAGTGGCAAGGGAAGCAGGTGAGATGGTTTACGTTGGTGAAAATTATTCTTAAGTGTGATTAGTTAGAGAGCATTGGAGACCTGAAATCCCAGCACCTTCCCCTAAATGACAATGGCAAAACTCCCATTGGCAGCAAGTGGAGTAAGTTTTGGCTCACAGTTTCTGACCAGAGCAGAAATAGCCTTTAAAAAGAAGTCTGATGCTGAGTTTGATATCAGCTTTTATGTGATGGATGGAGACTAGCCCTGGAAAACGTGAAACCAGACTGAGACAACTTCCAAGGGAGGAAAGTAAACAGGATTTTAGGATGCAGTGAGCATGTTTCATGGTAGATACTCCAAAGACATAAGAAGGTTTTCAAATCAAGAAGTAACCGATCCTAAGCCCTGCTTTTTAATTTTAATTTCTGTGTGTATAGTAGTCAAAAATTTTAAAGGCTTCTCCTTCCAATCTCTAGATTCAGACATGGGGTTTTGATTTGTGGTCAGAGTTAAGTAGGGGAAAATGAAAAACTATATGATAAAGTAAGAAATAAAATAAGAAATTGGGATGTTAATCAAGACTGACTGATTCTAGCAAAACACCCCATCCCTGATAATTTGATTTAATTAAATCTGCATGAACTTAAAATAGCATTAGAAATTGTTACCATATTTAAAGTTGTTCAAGGGCATGCAGTCTCAAAAATTACTTCTCCTTTCAGGTAACTATATAAAAAAAAAAGGGGGGTTTCAACTACTAAAACATTCCTTTCCATATAACCTCCTTCCTGTTTATATTGAAAAGGCATTTTCAGTATTTATTTAATCACAGAAATATATTTGTTTAGTACCTCCACAATCTTCTGGCTTCACAGTTGACCACATTTGGTTGACTTTCCCCCTCCCCATGTCAGATGCTCACTGGATACAAGTCCTAAGAAACTGGCAGGAGTGCATGTTAAGATGTTTCTTAGGGAGGGCTGAATGTATTTGTATTCTTGGGGTTTAGCAAAAGGAAATGCTTACAGATGCTTGTAATTATTCTGCACTCATATATCACAGCAGAACACTGATCTAGAGCCTAAAACTGTAGAACTGAATGAAATGGGATTTTTGTCATTGCCTTTGGTAGAAACAGTCTCTTACCAAATCAGTGCAAAGTAGGCCTCAGTTATATATACCTCCTTCTTTTGGTCTTTAGTTGAGATTTAAGCCATCAAGTTCATTTAACTGTGACACCACAAGGCCACGTAGAGGCTAGCAGCAATATCTCTGAGGTAGAGAAGTTCAGGCATCTGTAAAGTCTATGTGCAAACTGAAAATTTTTATGGACTACAGTTATTTTGTGGACTAGTGCCTTACTCCGTAAGCAATGCTGTTGATTTCAGAAGGTCTCCTTTCCTAGAAAGTTAACAGTCAGCATCAATAAAGCAAGCAAAAGCTATTTCTGGAGTGTAGGTAGAAGGGTCACAATGGAAATGATTATGTTCTGTAAGTTAAACCTCATGTCAATAGTGTGCATCGGTATAAGAATCAGATGCTAATCACTTTCCTTACACTGAAAAAAGTTTTACTCCCCATCTGCTCTCACTGCATTACATGGGGAGTAAAAAGGTTTTCAGTATGAGTAGATAAAATCATAATTTGACCTTTTGTGAACAACTATAAGCAACATTTTCATGGGCAGAAACAAACAAAACTTCTGGGTTCTATAGCTATTTATTTTTTGAGATATAGTGAATCTGTGTTAATTCTCAATGGGTTACTTTGTATTTAAATACTTTCAAAAACAATACATTGGGATATAATCTCACTTCCTAGATGATCCTTTCTCCAGATTTAACCTCCCAAGACAGAAGCAGGAGAGAATTTACCCAC